>JAHZMU010002782.1:0-19286 GCA_027743725.1 Rambutsinella grinnellia | reverse complement strand
GAAAAAAATCAGTCAAACATCATCATGCATGAATCTATTGGACTATGAAACAAAAAGGGCAAAAAGCAAGCTTTGTTTATTTTTATTGTGCTTTCAATTCACATTAAACTTTAATCAGTGAGTCTTTGCACGTTTTTTTCTCTCACGTCACTGGCTCCACTGTCCGTCCATATCGCATTTGAATGTAATGACAACACATCTGACTCACAAGATTACTTTTACGTGGAGATAGAGATAGAGAGAGCTTAGCTTTTTCCTTTTTCAATTGAGCATTTTGACTATCATCCGCCTATAAGCCGATTTCCTCCTAACATTTCCTCCGTTTCTGAGCAAAACTTTTCTCAAGGTTTGGCAACTGACTTAATTTTCTGTCTGAAAGCTTTTGCTTATTTTGTTGGCCACTCACTCCACTTTTTTTCCCGTATGTCCTCTCTCTCTTTATATACCTCTTTCTCTCCGAAAATATGTATATACAAAGCATGTGTGTAGTTCATGGAAAATGGAGATGATTATCTCCGGATCATACCATCATCCTCTGTTCCTTATTATCATCAACCTTATCATAATTGGTTTCGTTGTTAATTTTGATTGTGAGCAGTGTAAATCTCTTTGCTATCTAGTGGGCACACGTCTGCTCTCTCTATAACTCATCCAGTTTTTTTTTCGACGCAGAAAAAAATAAGACAATGCTACTAATTAAATGACAAGACGGAGATGAGAGTATGGCTCCTTCTTAATCTTATAACTACTGTTTCTCTCTCTCTACCTATAACTATTTACTAATTAGAAGCTCCAAAGCTAACTCCCTCCATTGATCAGTTCCCTGTTGGACAGCATAAGTTGGCAAAAACAATTGATCCCTGAAAGGGAGCAAAAAAAGATTCATTCTCAAATTATACTGCATTTTATTAAACTCTTTAAGAGATACTCAGTTTGTAGTCTTCCATGTCCATATCATTGCAGTAATTCTATAAAATGGATTGTAAAAATGCACGCTTTAGTACAAAAAAATGCAATGCAGTTTTTGGATTCTATCTTCCCCTTTCATATAATATATTTTCTTGAAGAAAAAATCTTTACTACTTCCACTTAACTGTTGACTGTGCGGAAAAAAAGATTTTCATGAACTAGTCTATTTTTAGCAATAAACATAGTTTCCCCCTTCAATCTCTGACACACTATTATATGGTTTGGGTTGTGCAGAAATCTTAAACTGAGTGTCGTACTCGTCTACATTACATTAGAGAATTCAATACATTTCTATATATCGTGAGAGTGTATCGATATTTTAAAGGGAGGCGAATTAGCAGTTGTGAAACGAAAGGCGTTATACGACACATGCAAAAAAAAACTTTCTCGTGTAATTGACTGGGATATGGGATTTTTGTTTTTAAGAATATTCTAGAGCATTTCTTATAGGTTAGTTTTGGGAGAAACTAGAATAAATATAAGGAGAAATAGATTTTCTCCTCATATCCCAATTTCAATGACGTACGGCAGAGGAAAACAATTTTGAAAATGGGTTGCACACTCCATATAGACCTCACCTTCAATATATTTTAACTGACGTAATAAAGCTGTCAATTCATATCGATTCTCTAAAAAATATTACAGAGTGCAGTCATCCAATCTCTCCATTAATGTATTGAGTTCCATCAAAAACAATATAAAACTGTCAGATTACATAGTGGCGAAATGGAAACTTTCCAGATGCGGAGAGAGAGCATCTCCTATTTTTCTTTAAAGGAAGGAAACGGGAGAGGGAGTGAAAAAATCTGCAACAATTTTTTCTCTCAGTCCGGTTTATCTCTTTACCTTCTGGCATATCTTTCTGGCTCCGGTCAATCAACAGAAAAAGATTGTTTAAGAGAGAGAAATCATTCCTCGTATAAATACTACATTCCTGCAAATATTACAAAGGTTTTACTCTAAAACCAAGTCCAGAGTTGCAACATTTAATCTGTAGAATTTGCATAGCAGAAAAAACAGGAATATTTACGCTCAGCCTCCACCGCGTGGAAGGATAGTAATTATTGGTCGAAGCGGATAATCCGTATTAGAGGGAGATATTTTTTTTTATCAGAGGCTTTGCTCACTATCTATAACATGAGCTGATTTTTTTCTCTGTATTTGGTGTAATCCAGTGGCTTTTATCATGCCTTTGAATGGCTCAATAGTACAATTACAGCCGCTTTTCTGCTCAACTTGATGATGAGAAGCCGCCCTAATATTTAGATCGTACATATCAAAAGTTATGTGCTCTGCCTTATCTCACTCTTGAACTGATCCAGAATTTGGATAATTCGCTAATAATTTTTTTCTCGTTGGGAATAATAAGTTGTAAAATTATTTTTTTCTTGGTATTCTTTTACCCACCTCAACGTTTTGTCCTGAAGGGAAGGTTTAATCGAAAAGATTTAGTCTGAAAGATGAGATATCTCTGAGACGGGGGAATGTGAACCGGTAGTTGCATAAGCTTAGATTAAAATGCATTGTTGAAACTATTCATTTTGGGAGTTGGAATGTTCAAGAAATTACTTTGCTTTCTTCCCAATTCCAGCAACATTTTAAATCGAATTTATTAGGTAGGTGGCAGGTTGATAGGTGTAAATCACAAACTTGTTTATGGACTGATTGTATACCAATCATGTTATGTAAATGTATGACAAATTAGGGTGAAGAATGAACAGGGGGAAATTAGGACTCGCCTTGTATGGAGAAATCACTTGTTGACTGGATGATAGGCACCTCAGCCACCAAGCCTATCTAATTAGCTACTGCGTATTCTTTACCACACATACTTTACGACACAAAATATCTCTTTTCTATTAACTTTTCTTGGATGTTTTTTCAAAAACCTATGCAAATACAATTCATATTTCATCATTAATAGAATAAACATATACACAACTTTGAACCTCTCAACCTTGACGAGCGAAAAGGCGATATTTTTTTGCGTTACAAAACAAATTATTTTTAATCATCATCATCACCTCATCATCAAATTGAGAATCTAAGTCAATCATAAATCAGTCCTCCATTTTACAACTTGACGTTCACTGCACAAATCGCTACCAACTCCATAAAAAGTTTTTGAGACGAGGATCAGGCTCCGCTAATAAAACTGCAAAGACAACAAGAAATATATAAGAAGAGAGTAGAGAGTAGAGAGAGAAGCAATCAAATCAGTTTGTTTTTCAAAGAGTCTCGTCTGGTGGCGGTGTGCTAAGGAGTAAAGGGTAAAAGACGAAATAATTCATTCAAACTAGCGCCAGCCAACCTGCTCAGCTCAACTGAATAATAATATAAAAATTATTACAATAATTTTTTCTCCCATTCTTCTCCAAAAACGTAACACCAAATACTCCCTATAGCTCAGAGTGTAAAATGCTAGTATAGAAATTATATTCTCTTGCTATTTTTTGCTCATCACTTAACCTTACCTCACCTCACATAAATATGCGTGCGTGCACCATCAATAAAGGAGAAGAAAAGTATAAAAAATGACTATTTATTTATTTATTGTTTTACCACTCATTTACCCTTTCCACTCTGTTCAGTGCTCAAGCACTATTTATGTGGAGGTATGTCTCCGTCTCTCTCTCTCTCCCTCCGTCGATTAACTTGTTTAAATAAAGGCAACCAGCAAACTACTACCGATTCACTCTTGATACTTGTTAATAATGAATAATAAGTGACGTATTAATTTCAGTCGTGGCGACACACTCTTATTTGCATTCCAAAACTATGTAACTTTACATAAAAATTCTGTACACATACACAAACAAATAGAAAAAAGGGCGAGAAACAGTGCGCATAAAAGACGTAGAAGTGGCCGTCTCTCAGATCCTATCACCTTCTCTATATTTTTTTTTATTTTCCGTAAAATCCACATCCAAAAAGGTTCGGTACTCGGGAGCCTAATAGGGAAACCTAAAAAATTGTATCAACTCACACATCAAACATCTCAAACTGATTCGAAGAGAAAAGCTTAACAAGGCTCATTCATCATCGGTTTCGGACGCGCTTCACATTCAGCTTTAGGAGTGAGTGAGGTGATGGCTCTGTCTAAAGTTGGGATAATTGATACTCGATAAAAAGATGATGATGATTGGCTTTTAAATAAGGATCATGATCATATCATGTGAGTTCTTCAACAGGATATGCTTGGCCAGGCCGAAGCTCCTTCACAGATAGGAAAAAGGTGTAATTTTTTGCCTCCGTGTACGGAGCAGGTTGAGGAAGAGGGAATGAATTGGCCGTGTGTAATGATAAGGCAGTGCTAAATGATAAAATATGACTGGGCTCTTGTTGCTAGTTTTGCAAAAAGGAGACAATAGATAGGTGGATATTGTTAGGCAAAATAATATGCAAATTGGAAAGGGCCCTAAATTGGTTTCACTTTGATGCTGACCGATCATCTCCTCTCTTCTGCTGCTGTTTTGTCTCTTTTTTATGGCGAATCGGTCGGCTCTGTCTTCTCTCGACTTGCGAACAAAAAAAAACTGAGCTGGGCTATATAAACCATGCGAGATATTAGCGAAACGCTGGTACACACACGGAGAAGAATGATGAAAGATTACTGAAGGTCGTCTACTTTCTGAAGGCTTCTACTTCAGCTACTTGAGCTCCTCAGAGCGCTTCAATCATTGTAATAAAATTGTATTCTTTAAGACAAATCAGACATCTTTACTGGTTACACGGTAGCTTTTGCAGTAGCAAACAACTTATTAACCGTTCGGTTATGTGAGTAACAACACGAAATGGTAAGAGAATATGACAAAGGGAGATGTTTATAGAGCTTGTTGAGCTATGATTATTTCCTGAAGTGTGTGGTCATCGGTTAAGTACCCTGTCATTTAATTGAGCACACCATCCTGTTGCATTTCTCACAAGAATGTGTATAATACTCGGAGGAAAAATAACTTTTCACTTGTCACCATAAAGCTATTGTGTGTGAGAAGGGAATAAAATGAGTTGAAAAGTTGAAAATAATTCTTCCCCGAAGGAATCTCGGTTTAAGAGAATTGTCAGGTGAAATCTTGCTCCTAATAAATCTCACTTTTCTTTTTCTTCTCTCTTCACTCTCCTCTTCTCTGTGAAAAGGGCTTAAGCCCTCTGCAATAACTTAGTTGAGCTGAACTGTAACGCAGTCCATTTCTCTCTTTCTCTTCCCGAGCCATTTCATCCTCAGCCTATCATCCATCCTTAAAGCTGGGATAAAAGTCAGTCATCCAAAGGCACAATGGATTTCATCCAAAAGTCGGCTAGAGAGCACGTCTTGTTTATCTCGTGTGGCAGTTGAAGCGACAGTTTAAAGCAGCCAGGACGGCACAATAAGCTCATCTCCTTTCCAAGTGGGTGGTGTCGCCTGCTTCATGCCCATTTTGTGCTTGACGACTCTCCACTATATCCCATCCCCGTAAAATCCACTAGCTTTGCTCCACTACTATATAGTAGAGGAAAACTAGTTAATTACGAGAAATGGAATGGATTCGTATCACCACATCTGCATATATAATAGGAGGTGTATGATTAGTATGATTAGGCGCAGTCTTATTATGGCAATCCTCCTTTGTAGCTCATGTCTCTTTCACGCTCACTGCTCACTTGACAAAATGCACCTTTGAAATGTAATGTCACGGGAGAGTGAGTCCCATTTTGGAACGTTTTTATAGGACACTTTTCCCAGGGTGGAACATACTTTAATAGCTTTTATGATAGGCCCTATTATTATTTTGCAATGTGCAAGTAAATACTATTACGATCTACTATAACGAATTGTAGAATTTTCCTCATCTGCTCTCTCGTGATTTGGCAAACATGGATCATGTTGGGAAAGGTTGAATTTTCTCTATAGTGCAAGGAGGAAATAAGGAAGTCACACTGCTTATTATGATGACGAAGATAACTTTTACAGTCATTTTTCAATTTGAAACGGTAGCAAATCCAGTTTTAGCCAGTTTAAATTAGTTGGAATATACACAACTTGATCTAATCTCTCTAGAAGATTCTTCGACGGAATATTCCTAAAACTTTCCCCTGTCCTTATTTTATATAAATGCGTAAGCAGAGAGAAGCGGTTATTTCGCAAAACTTATGAAGGTTATCTGATAACTGTTTACAGGTCCAAAAGAAGAGGAGGATTGTGGGACGAATTCGATGCAAGAATGTGAAAAATGATTGTCCCAAGTTGGATTGCAATGATGCCATTAGTCTGCCCGGTCAATGTTGCAAAGTTTGCCCGGAAGTTTATAGAAGTAAGTGATAAAATGGTGATGATTTTTTGGGCGGATTTGGATGGAATTGGATATGTTATGAGGTAAGGTGAGGCTATGTAAATACTAACGGTTCTCATTATTGCAGATGGAACAGATAAAGGCAACTCTGATGGTTATTCGGAGGATGATGATAAGAACGATAATAATAACAAAGGTAAATATTATTGAAATATTGTCAGAGTGCCCCGGCCCCGAATATGTTGTTTATAAGTTGGATTAACATTTTTCAGAGTACGCTGCACTTTTAACACCCCGATCATCACAAATGATTAAGTCATCTACGGGACTAGGTGAGCCAATGGCGGCTGGTTTGGGTGCCGGAAGATTCATGTTCCTTCACAAGAGTTTGTACTACTCGTTCGTGTATAATGATGACATGCCACGACCAAAATTCGTCCAATTTGTCGATCACGAAGGGAATGTGGTGGAGGAACAGGAAGTGACAATCAACAACTATCAACAAGAGACCCGTAAGATTTGTGGCGTGTGGAGGAAAATGCCCCGGGTTTATAGAAAGCTGTTGAAGGAAGAGAAACTTCATGCGGCGCTGGTGACAGAGAAGGTGGGCTTGGACAACGATCGGTTTCTCGCTGGCCGAGTGGCAAAGCAAAAGTACGTTTCTACTGAAATGTACAGCTCGCTTCTGGAACCATCAACGCAAGTGGTAAGGCTAATATATCAATCAGTCAAATATTTGTTTTCGTTTTGAAAAGAGAGATAGAAATGGAAATGATCTTGTTTACGTCGACAGTGTGTGTGAAACGAGCTTGTTTATTTTTATTGATATCAGGAATCCGGGGGAATGGCAGTAATCAATGTTAGTCCATCTACTGGCTCCATTTACACAAGCATTTTGTTTAATGGGGAGTTCGATGAAGAGAGAGATATTGCCATTACGGTGAAAATTGCCGACGCATCCGGCTCCGGCGTCGAAGAGACCGCTACCATCCCGAAAATCTCTTATGACACGAATTCAATCGAAGTACGCTCGATTTTGGAATTGGAACAGCTCCAGTCCCTCTCTCGGGGCACGCTTTTCATAGTTGTTTACTCGAAAAAGAATCCGGATTTCAAATTGATTGGTTTCATTCAAGCGAGGTAAGAACCGGCGACAGATAGTCCCTCTCTTCCCCTGAAATAAATGATATTTTGATGGCAACCTGAAAATTATTAATGAAATGGGAGCCGGAGAAAAAATGATATGGGATTATGCTGATATTTTAAGTGGAAAAATGAGATCAAGTTGTTTCTCGCATAATTTCAGGTCGACTTGTGACATTTTTGACACCGTGTTGGAAACAGAAGATTCACAAACTGTACCAGGAGGTCTCGCTTGGGTTTACCCTTTGCCCGATGGCTCGTGGACGTACAACATCCAACTAGCACCTGAACACCAGCCACAAGCCATTAAGCTCGAGACGGGAAGGAAGGTCTTGGAGGAGCTGTCGTTTAAAACTTTAGGGAATAATATGACACGCCAAATTGTTTCAGGCATGGGACCACGCCATTACCAACTCCTTTATGAGAATAACATTTACCTTTCAATCATCACCGAAAAGTCGAATCTAAGGGGACGCCTGTCATATAGACTATTTGGGGACGCACAACTTTCAGACGCTCCAATGATGTTAGAGTCAAATAAGAGGTTATCAACAGACCTAAGAACCCAGGGCTTACTTTGGATTGGGGTTGATCACGATTGCGGACTAAACTATCAACTAACTCTGAGTCAACGACCACAGAGCGATTTAATGCGACTCGAGATTATGGAAATGCTCGGTTTATCCATAAAAGGCCTTCCTGTCAAGTCATATATATTGGATAATTTCGAAGCAAGTGAGCATGAAGGAGTATACACTGACTTTTCAAAGTAAGTATTTTTCTCTAGAATTTTCTAATAATTTATATATAATTTTTTGTAGAAAACTCATAAAAACAAAATCAATCAAGATGATGGAACGTGCATTTTAAGCAAAACTTTTCCCCCTTTTCAGAATCACATTTGCCCATTTGAAAGCGGGTGACGCCATGTTTAAGATAGTCCGTGTCAATGATTCCAGCCTGTTGGCATCTACTGTTGTTAAGAACGTAAGTGAAGCAAAGTTTCTTGTTGGCTCCATGCTTTTTCCTTGTGAGCAAACCATCATCAACCAAATTCTCACTTGCTCTCATCCAATTACTCCGTCCCAATCAACTTTCCCTGGCGGTTGTGTAAACCCAATAAAAATATATGGTGCAAGTAACCGTTTGATAAGATACAAGATTCTCACTAGCCCATATGTTACGTATAAATCTTGTCATCAGATAATAGTCATTCCGAAAGTCTCACACCGAGATAGAGAACCGCCACTTTAACAAAAAATTTACACTACGTGCCCCTTTTTGTAAAATAAAAATGCGATTTTATATCTATTTTTTGAGCGAAAAAATGCAAATTTTTGGCAAAACAATTTTTTCCCTCCATATATTTTGGTAATATGGGAAATGACAGTAAAACATAATAAATAGCTGTATAGTAAAAGATGTAATGAGTAAGAGAGAGAGAAGCGTTTTCATGTTTTCCTCTTTGGTCGAAGCGTAACAGATTCTAAAATGTTTATTTTTTCTCTCTCTTTCTCTGTTTCTCTCTCTCGATCTCACAAAATGATAGTATATGGACTAGAGAGTAAATGTTTACTTGATCTTGGTGATGCGCAAGCGATGAGATTGCAGATGCATTTAAAAATATGATGAGTGTGGGGCATTGAGAAAGTACAAATTTATAAATTGCATTTCTTCATGTCGTACAAATATTAGGTTCGGGTGCCAACTTCTTGTTTGCCCACCGCAGTAATGGATAACATTGCTTCTCCTGACTATTCCTTGGATCCTTCGGAAGACGACGCTGCGAGCACTGCAGCCGGTGGCAAGTGCTATTATGATGGTATGTCCTTCTAGAGGAAATCCTAATAATTTGTACTTTTCGCTTCTGCCTAACTCACCCTTTTTTCAAATGGACATTGAAAAATGTGCTGTGACTGGGATGAAGGAGGAAAAATTGTAAAATGAATGTTTACTTTTTCAGGAAAACTTCGCGAAGAGTATTCTCAGTGGACCCCAGTCAATGACACATGCGCAGTTTGTACTTGTTACAAAGGTCAGGCTAAATGCGAGAGTGTCGTTTGTCCAGCTCTTGAATGTGCTAATCCCGTTTTACTCACCGGAGAATGTTGCAGATCTTGTTTGAGCAGTAAGTTAAAAATTATGATTGGATTAGTCATCATCTTCTATCCTTCTTCTCTATTTCTTTTACTCTTTTCTCCAACTGTCAACAAATACGACTCATTATCAAATTTTCGAGATTCCTCCGTACCTAAGTTTTCCCCTAATGAGTCTGCCATTTTCATTCCTATCAAAAAAAAGCTCGTCACTCCTCCCTTCTTCGTCAATTTGGAGGAAAACAAGTTTGTCGTTAGTTTATCACATTTGTCAGCTTGGCATATCTATTTGGAAATATAAGTAAGTGTGACATGGCGCCTATGCGTCCGCCACCACTTTGTAACTCTTCTAATTGACCTTTTTTAGGGAATTTGAAACTGTTACTCGTCACATTTATTTCTCACCAAGTACTGATTATATATGTCGAGTTGGGTCTTTCTCTCCCTCTATTATTTGTAGGATGAATAGCTCTCCTCTCCATATAATCTATGCCGTGCCACACATTGCAAAAAATGTTTTTAGCATGACTATTTATGAGCTTGCACGAGTCTGTTTTGATATTTAGAAATATTATGTTTTCCTCTTTTCCCAATGCAGGCATTGAACGCTCCACTGTGAATCGCGGCCAGGGATGCAATGTTGAAGGAGACCGTTTCCATCCGGCTGGCTCTTCTTGGCATCCATACATGCCTCCCAATGGCTTCATGGTTTGCACAACATGCACATGTCGGGTAAGTTCGAGTTTGAAATTTTTTCTCTAGAATTTCGTCTTTTTCTTCTCTTGCTCATCGTCATAAATTCTCGGCTTGCAATTGCAATATCATTATCATCATATGCCGTGGAATGAACTACTCTTGTTTCCAATTTGCGAGAAATTCTTTGAATATCATTGTTCAAGAGTTGTTAAGTAATGCTATTAATTTCCATGTCTTCTCGGTTGTTTTTCAACAGTCTGACACTCTGACAGTGGAATGCGCTAGACAGAAATGCCCAGCTTTGGATTGTGCCCCAGAGGAAGCTGTATACCCACAGACTCTGGCTTGCTGTAAAGCTTGCCCTCCAAAGAAAGCGATCGACCCTGACATCATCAATGATGCTGTGGCACAATACACGGAACAAAAACGAGGGCCATCGGAAGCTGAGGTTTTGGCCGCAGGTGGATGCAAGTTTAGGGAAGAGTTGCATGAAAATGGGGCCGAATGGAACCATAGGATTGAGCCATTTGGTTATATTCCTTGTGTGAGCTGCACGTGCTTGGTAAACAGAGCGGGAAGACCAAGTGCGGTCGGAAGAAATGCCCGATTTTGGCATGCGATGTGAAAGTGCAAATACCAGGGCAGTGCTGCGAAACATGCGAGGTTTCATCCGAGTCTCCATCAGTTCCTTTGCCAATCCCGAAACCATCTATTAAGACGGCTTCAGGTTCATCGAGGTACAAAAAGCAACCTTCAAAGCACAGGACGAAGAATGTCCCTTCACAGTAAAACATGCTAGAGCACATTTAAAAAAACTACCTTCTTGTATTGCATACACACAACCAGTATATTATTTCAGAATTACATAAATACTATAATAGTTTTAGAGAAATTGTAAATCGGTATATATGACCAAGCTCTCGAGCTGGTTACTTTTATTCAATTTTACCTGAATCAAACAAAACAATCCAGATTGAAGTCTAAAAATTCTAATTGTGGTTGAGCACACACCTTTTGCATTTATTAGCGTTTTTTAGGTATTGAACAAAGTATTATGATAGTTTATAGTGTGGCTCTTTTAGTGAAAGTTAATACTATTCGGGCAATTCAAATTATTTACAAAAAAAATGTTCACTAACACGAGATTAATCGAAACCAGAAGGAACCAATTGATTGATATTTGTACGAACTAGAATATTATATGTCTGCATAATTATAAATGGAAATGGCACTGACTTTTGGAGAAAGGGGAAATTAATAGCAGGCTATTCACACCTTCCCAATAGCTTTGAGGAATTAGTTTTCTCTGAGAAAAGAAGTGCTGTTGGGGGTTGAGAGAGAGACAAGAACGGGTATTAATTTTTAAGTCTATGCCTGAATCAAAACTGATGCAAGCAAAAGAACTCTTCATGAGGTCTAAAAATTGTTTAGGTTAATATTAGTCTAAGGAAAGAATTATTTTTGTGTTATTGTTGCTAGTTTTTACTCCAACTTTATTTACCATTAGTGTAGTCACTATTTAATTGTTAACCCACCACATTTACTTTTAATTTTTTGCATTTTTGTTGTTCAATTTGTAAATAATAGGTAACAATTCTAATATATAAACTAATTACTAATAGTAAGAACTAAATAGTTCTTTTTTTGCCATGCTTCGTGTTCTTATTATCAGTCTATTAAGTGCAATGCATCAGTCTTGAGAGGGAAGGCGTATGACTAAAAGCAAGATTATAATTATATATTTTTGTGCTACCTTTTACTTGCCCGAGGGTCATTTTACTACTCTGTACCTTAAATCTATAGTTAAAAACTTTCACTTTTGCTTTTTCATTGATATTAAGAGTCAGTTGGAGTATGAAAGAAAAATGCTTGTCATAAGTTTTTTTAAAAAGAGAATTCAGTTTTTAGGAATTTTTATTTTTACTATTCTGTTCATTTGTTGTTGTCCGATTTTCTATTATTTTTGACTGTTTTCCTCAGTCACATTTCTGTGGGACGAGCTTTTTCAGTTTGTATAAATATAGTATTAATGATTAAATAGTAAGTAAAAATATAAGCAGGAAGTTGCTCTTCTCCTGCTATACTCTTGCCATTTTAAATGCTGAGCTAATTGTTTAATTTATATGCAAATTAATATGCCACATTTGCCATAAAGTTGGAGAAAGTGAAAGTATAAATATAAATAAGTGAATGAAATTTTTTGATACTTGCTTATATAATGTAAATAGAATTATATTTAATCTTGTAAAAAAGATGCCAAAGACTGATATATGATTAATGAAAGAATTTGGAAGGAGTAGCCCTACTTATGTTATGCAAGCCATGTTTAACTGCATTTTTAAGTTAAAAGTGCTTGTGTTTTTTTTTGTTTTACACATAAAAATATATGAACAAGCATATTTTGATTTTTTTCTATAAATTTTTAGTCTTTTCTTTCTGCTTTTCATCATCACACACCATTATCATGGGCTAACATTAGTAGCATTAAGAGTGTGGGTGTGAAAGTGTTTGAATGAGAGAGTTTTGCATTTTATCTCATTTTTTAACTGCTTTTGAATGTGAAGGCTGTTATAGGATAAGAGAGGTGTTGGAGCTTTGAAGCTTTTACAAATAATCGTCCCACTGACATATATATGCACTTCAGTATTTTACTAATAGCTTGAGTCTATTAACGTTTCTTTGATAAGCTATAGAAAACAAGTCTGTTTCTACTGATGAATGTTGTAATAACAGTTTTATTACACTTTGCATGTCCTTCAAAGAGAGATGGTGTTTTACAGAGAGAGATTTTGTGTTCATGAAAAAAAAACTACTTTCTGCCATGTGTAGATTTTTTAAGAGACTTTTTCTGGGAAAAAAGTGCTAAAAATTTGCTACTCTTTATTGGTCTCTAAACTGGAATGTGTTTTTACGTAATGCTTAAACTATGCGATTTAGAAGAGCCTTAGGGAATCCCTGGAATGTTGTGTGCGTATTGAACTATTTTTGATTTGTCATATGCTCTAGGGAAGATGAGATCATTTTAAGTTGGGCTTGAAGAATTTCTATTTCTCTCGATATTGTCCTAGTCTTAAGAAACTAAAATTAGATGGAGTGTAGGAGGAGGGGAAAGTCCGGTTGAACCAACTGCATAAAGGGTGTGATGATGGCCTGGGTGTGAGAAAACTGTCCTATTAATTAAGATACATCAAGTTTGTGTTACATCGAGGAAGATAAATGCTTAAAAATTATATAAAAAATGTTAGTATAATGCTTTCTGTAAAAGTCAAGTACCTTGTTTACTTGTTAAGCAGATTATTTTATATTTGAGAGGGAAATTTTAGAGAGAGAGTATTTGTTTAAGAGTTTTTATTTTGGAATGGGCTATATTGCCAAAGGAGATGTTTAAAGCTGGAGAGTTTCTTTTCTTTGAAAGAGATTGGTCTCACTGTATAATATGTGGGTAAACCATTATTATTATACTTTTAGTTAAGTTTTATTATATATTTTACTTTACTAATAAACTTATGAAGCGAGTATCTATACTTAACAGAAATAAACGTAACATTGAACTTTACATTAGAATAATTTGTGTTGGGCATTTTTTTCATCCATAAAAACGCTAAGCAGATGGCTAATGAGCGTGTTTCAAGAGGTGGATACCTCCAGCCAAATTACCGACGACGATAAGCATGAGAAATACTAGCATGACGTATGTGCATCGACGCTGCCTTTTTCTCCAGTCCTGAATATCAATAAAGGGTTTGATTATTTTAAATTGCATTGGTATTAGATGAGTTTTTTTGGGAAAATTATGTCTGAAAATATACTAAAATATACTCAGGCGTATCATCATCTTTTCCTTCACGAACGAGCCGTTTTTCTTCAAGGAGTGTTATGAAAGCGTCGATTTCGGATGTGATAACTTGTTTCTCGTAGATCCCATCGGGTTCTTTAATAGATAAAGAAATGCTGGAACATGATCGTTGAGATTGGGAATCACCGGGTTTAGAACACCTCTTCTTTTTCTTAGATGGCCAACTGTATTGAAGATAAAGGGTTTCTAAAGCAGTTTCGGTAATATCTCCTTGTCTCCTTTTGCAAAATTCGGACCAAGTCTCCTTCAAGTTTGTAATATCTTCGTCCTCGTCGATAAGAGGGTGGTGGGAAGATAAGCTATGCTGAGTTTCCTCTGGATGCTTTTTTGGGTGGCGGTTGGCTTGGCTGTCTTGGAAAATAGTTCCTATTGGTGAGACTATTAGGTAGGGAAGGTCTGCAAATGTTGGGAATAATCGGGGAAAAGTTCTAGGCTCTCTTGGAGGGTGATGGGGAGATTTGGAGTGGTGGCCTGTATCATTTGGAGGGTTTTGGGGGTGTGGCTCTTTAACATTCTGAAGTAACTCAGCTACAGGCTTATCATTATCTTGGATTTGCACATTTTCAATCGCTGTTTTCTCCTCTGAATCATTTTTAATTATGCTGTTATCCTTGTCAGCGTCTTCGTTTATCATTTTGTATCCAGATTTGCGAAAAGATTCTAGTGGTCTCTGAAGACATTGGTTTTAGTGAGACTGATATGAAGTCAGTTGAGCCCGATGCTTCATAAATGTTACAATGACGACATGTCTCTCATATAAAATACTTTACATTTATTTCTATACAATTTTTCACAGATAAACGCGCACATTTTTATTACTTTGATTTACTTCGTGAAGCATCCATACTTTAAGTTTTCAAATAAAAATTAAAATGGACTCCCCAATCACCAGAATCACCAGTGGCAGATCTTTAAGTGAGTCAAGAATTAGCCGTCCTCAAAGCCGAAAGTATGACCGGATAGTAATTAGGACTGCTTCAGCCTCGTCTGATACGTCAGATTCTGACCGTCTCGAGGATCCAAGCCAATATCATGCCCGACAAGGCTACTTTCCTAAAGGCGATCATGCCGTTTCAAAACTCGCATTCACCACCGACGAGCTCCAGCTCAATTCAACCAGTAGTTCCAAGGGGAAATCTCCTAGTACGAGAACGCTAATAAAAGGTAGACGTGGTAGGATGTCCTCCGCTGGGACGGGTACGACAGCGTCTGTAAATTCAAGTACAATGCTAAACCAACCCAAGTCGACAACCTTGCTTAATGAAAATGTGGTCCGAGCCAAGCCCACGGTCACTACTATTCTGAGGCAGCAGCACGTTCTGGAAGTGGCGGAACGGAAGGAGAGAGCAAAGCTTGACCAGTTAGTAATCTCAAATGCCGTTTTATTTGATGCGGATTATGTGGCGAAGGAGAAGGTGAAAAAGGATGAAGAAGAAGCGAAAGCGGCGGAAGCGAAAAGGTTGATAAATGCCAAGCTCGCTTATGAAAGGGCGAAAGCGGCTAGTCGTAAAGTTTTAGATGAGAAGAGAGAACTTGCGGAGAGTACGAGACAAAAGGTTGGTCAAAAAATGAGTTTGTTAATATTGAAATATTAATGCAAAGGATTAAATCACTTTAGACAAAAGAGTGGCAGATTCAATGCATCGAAAAACAAAGAGCGGAAACTGAAATGCGGAAGAATAAAACAGAGTATCTCCAAAGGACCACAAGCCATTCGAGACAAGCCATGGATGAAATGCTAAAAGTGAAGCAAATGAAAGCTGCAAAACTGAAACAGGAAATGGAGCTTATCAAACTCGAAGCAAAGCAAAAGAAACAACAGGAAGATATCCTAAGACATAATAAAATCCAGCAGATTCAAGCGTGCAAAATAGCCCTAAAGAAAACAAAAGAGAGTATGGGCAACCCAAATCAATTCTTACGGACTATTGCAATCCCCGAAACCCAAATAAAACTGAGACTCCAAAAAGAAGAAGAAAAGCGAAGACTGGAAGAGACCCGGAAGAAGATTCAGGAAATGAAACAATCCAAATCTGTAAAACTTATTAGGGCAATGAAAAAGATCCAAAGTTTTGAGAAGTTTGCAGCAAAAAAGCAGATTTCGGATGAGAGCTTTAATCCACCAAAAAAACCTAGTTCATTCAACATGCTAACAAGTCTAAACAATATTAGTAAGCAGAGTCAAAAGAGCGAAACGAAACTGGGAGAATTGGATAAAATGCTTCAGGAACTCAAGGAACTGAAACAAGAGAATTTTAAGAAGAAACAAACTGAAGATTCGTATAGGAGAGCTAGGTCCGTATCAACTAATTCAGTTAGGATCATCGGGGCCTCGAAGATTGCTCCGAAAAGTAATATTTCTGGGAGTAAGACTAGCACCTTTTATAACCCTAATGAGAGTAGTACACCCGAATATAAAAAACGATTAGGAATTCTCACTCTTGGAAAGGAATAATTTGTGTGTAAAAATAGAGATAATTTCTGTAGTTGTTCAATAGCAGATGTATTAAAGGTTTGCTGAAAGTATTTCAAGAGTTTTGGCCTTGCCATATTTTTTTTTCGCAGATTGTTTGTTATGATTAGGTTCATTTAAAGTATTCCTACTGGGCTACAATATTCCAGTGACCCTTTTACTTTTTCCAGCAGAGCTGGAGAATGACGAGCTAAAATTGTGGAATGACCTTACTCTTAATTTAGCTAGTCCGACATGATATCTCAGCTCATCAACATTTTAGATATAAAAGGAGCGAGAAACGCATGAAATGAGTAGTTTATGATGGGTTGGAAATGACTTGATGCAAACTCCATACAACACCATTTCAGTATTAGAATCATCTCGAGATTTCATCACTGGCTTCGCATCTATTACAAAAGGAAAATTAATTTAGAGAATTAAACGCATTGCGAAAAATGGGTCAATCACCGCAGTACCTAAAGGATCGATTTTGAATTTTGCTGAGAAACAAATGGGAGGACAAGGATCACCAGTTGCAATGCTGCTCTACTTCATTGGCATTTTATTAGGCACTCATTTCGGAATTTGTATCGGTAGAGGTAGAGGCGTTTAGAATGCGTGCTCATGTGGCACTGTTGATTTTGGCTTTCTCCGTCAGGTCAACACGCCATGAGGATGTGGTTAATGGGAACGTCACTTACAATGGGGGCAGTGGGGAAGTGGAGTTTGCAAAGAGAGGGTATGGCGAGCCTTGCACTTGTGATAGGTGAGCATAATTAAAACTGTGATTTATTAAAATGTTTTAACTTGTCAATTTTTCAATGCAGCGATTGCGACTTTGGAAAATGGCTAATGTGCCAAAACGGCTACTGCAACTGCGCCAAGAATGCCTTCGTCTTTGACTACTCTCGTCTGACTTGCGTTGTGAAACTTGGTGAAAAGTGTTTTGAAATCGCTCAAGAATATATTGAATACAATCCTAAAGATCTTCCTCCTTCTATCCGGTGTATTGAAGGCGCCTTTTGTTCAATGAGTGCGGGAGGTGTCTGCGCATGCAATACTTATGGCTACTACCAATCACTGGATATGACTACTTGCCAACGTAAGAAAAATTATGGACAGCCTTGCACCCGTGGCTTGGAGTGTAAAAGTGACGTGTGTTCAGGACCGGAAGGGAAATGCACTTGTAATATTGGCGAATTCTATCATAAGCGAAGGAGACGTTGTGTATCATTAGTTGGAGCTATGTGCTTTGGGGATGATGATTGTATAGATAATTCGATTTGTTTAGAGCACTTGGCTGTTTGCGGTTGCTCAGATGGATTCCTAGAAACTAATACGAAGACGTGCGAGATGAGATTACAATATGGGGACACTTGTAGTGATGCTCATCCTTGTAATAATCCCGAACTAGCGTGTATTGATAAGCAGTGCGCGTGTAGATATTCGACATATCAAATATTTGATAATTCATCAAACGTTTTATGCTTGTCCGCCCCAGGTGGGCCTTGTGTGATTGATGAGAATTGTGGGAGAAATGCGAAATGTGTGAATGTTGGTATGTTTAGAGAATGTCAGTGTTCTGATGGTTTTATGGAGATGCAAGATGGGCAATGTCAAAGGTATAATAGGCAGGGAGAAAGTTGCCAGCAAAGTTCCGACTGCGACCCGATCCCGCCATTGGTCTGCATGGATGGGGTTTGTGACTGCAGAGATGGCTTAATGAAGTATGACGTGCTAACAAGATCTTGTAGGGGGTTAGCGGGGGCAAGATGTAATAAGAAAGAGTCGGATGAATATGCATGTGTCCCTAATGCAATGTGTTCTCAAGTTAATCCCCAACTGCCAGGAAGATGTAAATGTCAGTTGGGTTTTATAGTTGGTAGTGATCGTAATTGTGTTCCTGGCTAAGCCTTAATTTAAGCATTTTGTATTTTATCTCATGTGCAAAATATACAAATAAATTATACATTTTCGTTCTTGAATTCTTGTGATTTTCGTATGTATTTCTTGCACTTCGCTGTTTTCTTTGTTCCTCAAATTCAATGCATAATCGCATTCACAATGCATGCACATAGTAAGTACTCTTGTTTTGCTCAGAAAGAAGAAGTTCTGAAGAACCCTTTCCCTAATCTAATCCCTAAGAACCGGCACATGCACATGTAGGAATTGATGAAATGTTTTAAAGATTTTGCGTGTGATATGGCCAGGTTTATCCTGTTTAGTGTTCACCTGTTCACCTAAACATGTACATCTTTCAGTTTAAAACACAATTAATTGGAGAAAACTGTTATCATAATTCTCAATTCTTATATAAAATGCGTGGGTACTCTGAACTGCAATCCAGCTACTCTACGGACATGGAAGAATATGAAGATTTAGTAGACAATGAAGAGGAGGATGGAGAAGAGGATGGTGAAGAGGATGAAGAAGAGGATGAAGAAGATGACGAAGAAGAGGACGACTCTCAACTTCATGCACTGATTGATGATCTTGAGCTAAGGTTTCGAATATTAGTATCAACGAAAATTGGGGAGGCAGAACAGTTCTTTGATGACGCGAGCACTTTTGAAATACCTGAAAGCCCCACTAACTTCCGGGCATGTAGTGGGAGCACACAAGAGAAAGTAAGTCCTGAAGAAACGGATGTAAGTCCTCCTGAACAAGCGCGCCTTGAAATCGGAGAGTTACGGTGTGTCCGGGAATCGCTCATTATCCAAAGGCAGCAATGGGCTGCGCAACTGAAACAAGAGGTTGATAAGAGTGAGGAGGAGGCAAAACTGGTGGAATGTAAAGTCTAC
>JAHZMU010002781.1:0-27837 GCA_027743725.1 Rambutsinella grinnellia | reverse complement strand
CCCGATTACCCGATTTCAACAACTACGGTCGCTCCCGGTGTCACTGTGACCCCAAATCCGAATCCGGAATTCAGACAGTCAATCCCGAAGACGAGGGACGGACGATTCTTTGGAGGTTGGGGAGGTGGTTATGGGGTTCAATAAGCAAGGTGTACATTAATAAACAAAAACACGCGATAAGTCCGCATAACATACCAAAAAGCGCTATATAAATGACATTATATAAAAACTCAGTATTGCATAGACAAGAAAGCGATATTCAGAATTATTCAAAGCATATTCAGGAATTGTACACGAGAATTGTCGATGTTTATACCCTGAAATTCCAATGGAGGAGTGCTCACGTTCACAAACACGCATCAGCAATAGCACCTGAATACTCCGAATAACTTATTACAGAGCAGTTTTAATATAAGCACCCTTATTAAACTAATATAATCCGTACTTCCGTCATGGCTGAATCTTTACCAACCGATAATTGTTCAGGATGTTTGGCATGCCCACTGTTCATAATGAGGTTTCCCCCTTGGGTCATCAACTGGGTCATAGCACGGGATTTATCAGTCGCGGATTTGGCTAATATGGAGAGAGACGTGCTGTTCAGGGAGTTGGGGCCTGATTTGAACGAGGGGATGAAGCAAGCGTTCTTGATCATTTGCCAAGGATTACATCAAGTATCCCAACCAGATGGGTGTCCAATTGCTCATCCAAACTACTTTAAGAAATGGCAAATTTTGTGGACTGGATTTCCTGTTATCAACGCCATAACGCTTAAAGGGGGTATCACCAGAGGATCAATGACGCTGACACTGGAAACTAGTAAGGGAAGAATCAGCGGCCGGGATCACATGGTGGGAAACGTGCTGAGTGGAATTTATCCTTCCGAATCCAGAATGTTAAGGTATCGTCATATAGTGGGGGTGGAAAGGGATATCGGGCTGGTTATTGAAACTAGAAACGAGAGAAGAGTATCAAACTCTGTGGAAATGGATGTCACGTTTGTACACAGAGTAAGGGCGATTGCTGACAAGAAGACTGGAATAATTCATGCGGATCAATTGGCCTTGATGACAGCCCTTATTCAAGACGAGCATTACAGCGTCATTGTCATCGACTGTCTTTGCAGCATGGATCCATCCAAAATCAACGCTCCAATCAACACCGAAACCATAACCGAGTGGATGACCTTTCTGGACGAGAGGCTTACCAACTTTGCAGAATCTGCAGTCATCATTTTGGTGGAGCTTCCAGATGATAAGCCGTTGGATCACGCAAGGGAGAGGGGGTTTATACGATTCGGAGAGACTGCTTATTCCAGGATTGAGATTGGAGGTCGACAAGTAACGAGGTAAATCAAACAGTATTTTAGAAACATGTTTAAACCGAATGTGAATGATTTTTAATTATGTAATTTAATTTTATGCAGTATATTTTCCACAACCACACTGGAAATGATGTGAGCTGACTGATGAAAAGAGCAAGATGAACAAGGACCGTGATACGTATATTTCAAAATGATTGGCAAAGGGTTATGAGCAGAGTTGGAATAAAAATTAAATGCAGTTAGACCTAATTACTTGTTTGTAAGGAAATACTCTGATTTATATTTGATTTTGAATTTTAATTTGTAATTTTCACTGAATAATCTGTAATTGAACAAGTAATTTTTTTTAAAAAGAATAAATGAATTGGTAGATAAATTTTTAACAAAACTAGAAAGAGATACGTAGGATTATATAGATGTAAAATATTCGTCTTCTTTAACCATCTTTACGGACAAAAGCATGGGGGGTCGAACACTAGAAATAATCATACATACAAATTAGCATCATATTACAAAATTTTCATGTAGTGGCAATTATAGTTTCACAAACCTCTTAGGAGCATTGACGGCGGTGACGGCAGAACATTATTCTGTGACAGAAGAAGAGACCACAACGGCTGCAAACTATCGGAAAGGGCGATCGAGTAGCATGATGCTTTCGTAAAGATGACAATCTTGAAAAAACCTTGAAGCACTGGTGACAAACGTGACCAACTCGAGGGCGTCTTCCATCTTCTCGCTGATTCTCCATCTCTAATCTAAAAAATAAAGAAATTTAAGTACCCTTAAAATAGATTTATGGCAAATGAAACCACTGAATATTTTTAAAGATCCACTAACACAGTTTAAATCACTTGAAGTTAACCACAAATATAAGGCAGACTAATTTCACAAGCAGATTTGAAAAAGGTCTGAACGTTTTTTAGGGAGCACGCAATTCTAAAATCAACGGTGTATACCAACAGAATGGAAGAATAATTTTTAGTAATGCTGCCATATTCAGATTACGATCCATAAAGTTATATTCAGGAAATGAATCATATTCAGGAATATGACTTCATTGAGAGAATTCATATTGCCCCAAATCATCAGGCAAAGACTAATTCATAATTGCAGTAAAATTTAATAACAGTCAAAACTTTTGATTTTTACATTTTGGTGATAAAATATTAGTGAAAATGTCCGAGGAAAAGCTGAAGGTATACGATTGCTTGGGGTGCTTGGCGTGCCCATCATTCCAGAATGGGGTGCCACAAAGTGTAATGAACTGGGTCATAGCCAAAGGATTAACCGTGCAAGATTTGGGGTCCATGGACAAGGACCGTCTTTACAACGAGCTGGGGGTCATGATGAGCCAGGAAAACAAGATTGAATTTCGGCAAATATGTGAAGGATTGGTCGAGCTCCATCAAGACAAACCAGTCCCTATCACTCATTCGGACTACTTTGGAAAATGGGAAAAGATATCTACTGGATGTGGTGTCACTGACATGTTTCAGTTGAAAGGAGGAATAAGCCGGGCATCGACGACTTTGCTGCTGCAGACTAATGGAGTGATGGGATGGAACAAAGCTATGAAAAATGTTATCAACGGGATTTATGGATACGAGAATAAGAATTACTGCTACGAACAGTTGCATGGTGTCAAGCGGGACAGGGGACTGATAATCGAAACAAGGGCTTCAAGAAATATCGGCGAAAGTATGGAATTGGACGACTCATTTATAACCGTTGTGAACGCGCACGCATCCGAAGTTACGGGCGGCCTCTCTGCTGATCGACTGAATGATATATCCAGATTGATCGAAGGCGACCATTACAGCGTGGTTGTGCTTGACGCGCTGTGCAACATTGATCCTCTGAATGATGACCAAGTACCCAATTTATCAACCGTCGAACGCTGGACAGAATTTCTGAATGAGAAGCTGGACAACTTTAAGGAATCTGCATTTATTGTTCTTGTAACAATTGACACCGATGACAATCCACTCGAGTATGCTAGGGAGAAGGGGTTTATGCTTCCGGGAACAAAAGTTTGTTCCAAATTGATGATTGGAAGTCGGTCCGCCACAAGGTATTAGAATATGATCACAGGAATATCTTGCGGGCAAAGCCCAGATTTAAAGAAGCCGTTATGATTAATTACATTTAAATTCTACTTTTCTTGCAGTATTATGGGATCACGCGCTGTTGAAAATAATTGAAATGGATGCACGATGGATGGAATGGAGTGATTAAATCAAATTAAATTATAGTAAAATATAGGTTATATTAATTTTACGCATGACAAATGTAATTTGGAATTAAATAATGGATTATGTAAATAAATTTCGTATTAAAATTGAAAAACATGAGTTAGGAAAAACGGATTTAAACAGATATCATACTTTTTACTAAATTTTTACAATTGAATCTTATCATAATCAGGCAGACATATTTCCATCATTACTGTTACGTGTAGTTTTGTAAATATGTATCCGGATTATTCGCTCAGGGTCGGTTGGGACGCTAGATCTGAAATCATAAGGAATATTCATGTTGTAAAAAATATATATTTCAAAACAATTAGCAGTAGATTTAGATAGTTACCATTGTGGTTTGGGGCAGCCCTCAAGATGTTTCACATATCCGAGCCGTTGACAGAAGCGACGGAAGCAGCGAAAGCAGTTGATTGGTTTTGGCAACCGGCTTAATTTATGAAATTGCAGCGCAGCGTTTGTAGGAAACTCATCGAGGCATATCTCACACACGTAGAACAAGGGAGAGGGTTTTTCTTCCTTCCGGTCCATGGCCTAAATAATAAACAACAAGCATTAAACTTCCCTTTAATCACTTTATTATCATGACACAAATTAAATATTTTCTTAAAGCTTGACACTCACAATTTCCAATTTTCAATTGAAATAAAACGATTAATCAAAACACTCGGTTAATTAAAAATTTACAGCGCAACTGATTTTTTTGATAGAATCCGGCTGTTGATTTTGTTGTGGTATAGATATTTTCGAAAGCAGCTTTGATTCCTGTACGAGCAGCAGAAAGTTTCATGCATATTCAGGTTTTTGTAAACGATATTCAGATTTATGAGCATGGCATGTTCACGTGGCAAGTTGAACAAAGACTTGGGCGTTAGGTAAAATCATGAGAGCGTCCATTTCCAATGCCAAGGATATGAATTTAATTAAAGATTTAATCTGATAACGTAAAATTACTTTGTGTAGAAATTTAATTGCACTAGATTCATAGCTATTAACACCTCAATTGGCAAAAAGAAATAATTATTCAAAATTGCACAATGTGTGGTAAAAGTAACACTGCTGGATTCGTAAGTAAGGATAAGCCGATTGATATGGAAGAGGTTGGTGAAGAACCAGGACAGAACAATGGCCTTTCTCGAGTCATCATGAGGGTCAATCAAGTAGACATAGACAAAGACATGTTATCAGAACGGTTGATCATGGAAAACTATCAATCTACGGATGAAGAGGAAGGACATGCCATTGTTGAAAACGAAGATGAGTCTCAAGATGATGCAGCTCAGCAGCCCGCATTAAATGATAACGGATCCAGTGTAGAAGCTATAAATACACCTCCGGATATTGCAAGAATTATTGAGGAAGAAGGTCACGTACCGTTTTCGCTTGCGTTTTTACTTCAAGACATTGGATTAGTAAATCAAGACGAATATGAACCAGACTCTGAAGAATCCGTAGATAAATCGGAGGATGAAGAAAATGACGCACCAACAACGACTGAAGATTCGGATGATGCTGATATTCCAGATATCATTTAGAATACTTCCTGATGAATGTTTTTTTTGTGCTACACGATACCAAAATTTTTGTTTGAAAAATGAAATTATATTTGGGCATGCGTAGAGATTTTGTAAATAATAAATAATATTGCAACCGAGTATTATTATGACTTTAATGTTGCTGCATTGATTCCGCAATTAAATAGTAACAGCATCATAATAATCTGTTTTATATCAAAATATACATGAAATCTTTTGCATATCTGTCTAATGTTTCAGTATGTTGAGTATCGATTTAGGCTGTAATTCTTTTTGGTAGCAAAAATATGATGACAAGTGATGTGTAATTCCAGTAAATGCATAAACACAAGTACTATAAATGTTAAATGCTGAAAACACGTAGTTAAATCATGATATCTGAATATACAGTTACTAGATAAACCGTTCTATGAAATAATACCAGAAAAATCATAGTAAATGATAGTAAATGAAAATAATCATGAATGTGATCAAAATGTAATTGCAAATGCTTGGATAATGCTGTTTATACGAAAAAGGCTTCTATTTACGAGCAAATAAGGCTCAACGCATCACGAACAATACCGCATTATGATGACGACGCTGCATCTGAGACGCTGCCAGTAGTAGTCAAGGACGCTGCCAACAATTTTAACCGTTGCAAATGCAGCGACGATTTAATGAATATTAAAAATGTTCCAATTTGCAAATCAAACGCACAAACCACAAGCAAACCCACATACATCTATTAACCCAATCATAATTTTTCAAATAAACAAGTATTTGAGTTCAATTACTGTATAGAATGGATGGAGATCGTCACGCAGATGCTGTTAACCGAGCCGTAGTGTTTAATGATGGCAGATTCTTCGTGGATCTTTCGGAAGATGAGCGAAGACGGTGGATCGCGGGGAATGCACAGCGGAGGAACAGGGAAGACTTGCCCTATGGAATTGAAACCCCAAGATGCATGCGAACGTATCCAGGTGGAAATGTGTTATTCGACAATCCATCAGGAAGTTATCGAAACGCATTTCCGAACCGCGCGGGCAATCCACAACGTCAATTTGTACCACCTCCGCCGTATAATCAGCCGTCTTATTCTCCACAACAACTGGGCCTTCTGAATCCTAACGCAGTTGCAGTCCAAAATCATCAAGTACATCTTCAACCCCAAATCATACCGCTTCCACAGAACATGATTCCTCAACATGTGGAGCCTGTGATGGCGCCACTATATCATCCGACTTCATTTAACACTCAAGGAGTCCAAGTACGGATGGTATCAAATAATCAGTATCAGTATCCGAATCAGCCATCCCGTTTCAATAATCCGCAGCATTTTCATGGGCAAGTGAGAGGAGGAAACTTCCAAGGAAATCATGTTGGTCCTTATCAAAATATGCAAGAAGGAACTGTAGGAGGTGGCGGCTACCAAGTTTATGAATCTCCACATCATCCGAATATTCAGGGTGCGGCAGGAGGAGCAAGAGGAGCAGGATTCCAAGCGCAAGATTTTCATCATATTCCAAACATGCAAGGAGTTATAGAAGGTGGCGGTTTTAATGGCGGAGATCATCCCATGTATAATCCTGAAAATATTCAAGGTGCGGCAGGAGGCGAAGCAGGCTTCCAGTTGCATCATGTTGATCATCATAACAATCAAAATATGCAAGGATTAGCAGGAAGAGAAGAGTATGATGGAAGAAATAATCAAGACTATCTAGAACCTCCAGCAGATCAATTGCCATTAGAAAGGCAAATCGAGTTTCTTGTGTTGGGGCAACCAGACCAAAATGATCCCAGAATGAATGATCAGTTACCTGATGTGGAAGGAATTGAAGATTTACCCGCAGCAATAATTCATCATGATTCGCTCCAAGAAGAACCACAGCCTGGTCCATCCAGTGGAAGGCAAGGGGATAATCATCCGACTGATAACAATACAAATTCAAAACAGAATCAAACTAAGAGGAAGAAGGCCAAGTTTTCCAGTAAGGGTGCACTGGCGGAGGCCTTATCATCTTCATTATTCAACGCCGCAAAACCACAGACTTCTTTCAAAAAGGTCGAAAATACAGGAGCCATTCAGAATCAATCATCAGCCAAGAACAAACCAACACCCATGGAAATCAACGAGAAAAGGGAACCTAAAGATCCTCCACAATACTACCTTGACGTTGAAAATAATATCGTATACTTTGAGAGAGTACCCGTACCTCGTTATGCCGGATACGAACCTAAAACTTGGAGGTATACAGCAAAAGGATCAACAAAAGGATCAAGAATCTCCGGAGTTTACAAGAGGATGAATCCGAAAGATGTTGCAAAATTGAAGCGAGTATGGGAAGAACTCACACGGATCAACACGGGGATATCGCAGTTTCAATTGGGGTTGCCAATAGCCATCGCAAGAAACAATCAACAGTATGCAGACTTCCAAAATTTTGGCATCGAGAAATATGGTTACTCGTATGCACCAGCTTCATTAGCTAACAGGGGCTTTGTGAGTATACTGAAGACTAAGATATTCCACATTGATGACCTTCATTTCCTCCAAAACTCTCCAACAATCATTAGTAGAGTATTCAAAAAATTTCTTTCCAAGAAAGTCAATATATGCTCCAAGTTTTCTTCCCGATTCGTCATGAATTCGAGTTTTTTTCTAAGCACGGTTGAGTTACAAGAACCCATCTTAACATTCTTGAAGGAATCTGATGAAGCGCATGAAAATGGGGGTGATTACCTTTTAAGAGAAACGTGGGAGAACTTGGATCAAGATCAGAAGAGAGAACTGGCCATTCTTCAAGAAACGAGGAAAAAATTCAATTTCAACTTTTCAAAGAAGCATGATATTGACATTGGAGCCCACGTAGGTACAGCATCATTGTGGTTGGAAAAATTGGAAGCTTTCGTTGTCTTCACCTCGAGGTGGTTCAGATCAATCAGAAAATTTCAGAGAAAAAGCCTCAAAGAGAAGATATTGGAGGATATGAAATTCCACAAGACGAATACGGAAGCTTATGACGAAATCAGGAAGATGGATAATGATAGGAAGGAAGCGTTGAATAATATGAAGATTGGTAAGGATAAGCAGGATGATTTCAAGACCAACCCGAAGAAAGGCAATTATAAGCAGAAGGATATCAAAAACAAACCAAGGAGTGATCAGAATAATCAGGAGGATTGTATCCAGGAGGGAGATGAAGACATATTCATGACAGACGTCTGGTTCACAACCGGATATTGCCATGTCCCATATGAAACAGAACTGATGCAATGTCAAAGCTGGGAAGAGTTCAAGAAGATTGCGAGATCCATTACAAAAGATTACTCGGATGTTCAATTGCTATTATTCGTACCTACTGTGCACGGAGATGGCGTGATGGAAATGATTGCAGACGGATTAGTGAAGAATTTTGCTGATGATGCGTCTTATGTGAAGGAGGTTTACGAGACTATAATCAAGCCAGCTTTGGAAGTTTTGGATGTCCCAGAGAGAAACAGAAGCGGACCTTCGAAGAAAACACTGGCAAAAGCGAGAAATTATTTGGCAACGTCCACACTCCTTAAACCTAATCACGACAATGACGACATAGTTAAAGAAGCTATCAAAGTAAAGCTACTTAGATATGCTACTAAGTAAGTAATAGTATAGTAATAATAATAAAAATATACAAAAGACGTTATAATCAATTCTATTTAATATACACAGGAAGAAAGATAATCCGGCCGGGAAGACCACAAACAGCCGACGATGAGCAACGTGATCAGAATCCTAATATGTTTCGCACAATTTGATGAACTTTAATCAGAACTAAATGTAATATTCCTGCTTATGAAAATAGTTTTACCAAATCTAAAAGTGAAAGTCTCTTTGCAATAATCCAACTTATAACAATTAATAAAAGAAAATTCCAAAAAGAAGTGTTAATCTTTTCAAATCTGCAGGTTTATTTTAAAGTAATTAGCAATAATAGCATTGATAAGAGTGATTATAGCATAAGAGGGATTATAGGGTTACAATATCAGAGTTTGTTACAATTTTAGTTGCGAAAAAAGTGCATAATCATTGATTTGAATTAAGCTTGAAAATTCGGATCCTCTCAAGTTCAATAGCCCGTTTGTATGCTTTCCCCGATGTATGGTCGAGAATCTCCTTAAGCTCCGTGTAAGTACGCCAGTCAAATTTCAGGAAGAATTCATCTTCATTTCCAGTATTAAGAACGTCGATGTGCAGGTACTGAACTGCGGGGAAGTTTTTGAGACACTTGCAATAATCGTCAGAGTACGCCATCATTACGATATGGAGAATCTTCAGTCCATAATAGGTTAACGAAAATCCTTTTCTATTTGGTTCCCATGAAATTGTTTCGTCCAGGTATAAGGTGACGTCATGCCCGGCTATATAAGTTATGCTATCCACTAGTTCCGTCAGACCCTCGACTTCATAACTCTCGGCGTCCCTTAATATTAGATGTTGCAGATTACGGCCAAAACTGTCCATAATCGAAGGTAATCCTTCTCGGTGACCCACGAGTCTGGTACAATATCTGCTGCTGATGTGCGTCAATGTGAGATAGACAATATTCTGGAGTTGATTCCATTCGTTGAGGGACGGGCAAAAGATGAGATCACACTCGCTCACCAACAGCGAAGTCAGTTCTAAAAGTCAAACAAAAAAATAGAAATCACTATTAGCATGCAAATAAAATACGACCGATTATCATCATCATATAATCATCATCATGATTATCAGAAATTCATAAATTCACAGTTTATGTGGGCTTACTAATATCCTTGTTTGTATCGATAAGCTCGATAATCTGCTTTGAGTGCTGAAACATGTGAGCGATGAAAAGGCTTTTGATTTTTGGAAATTTTAGCGGAACCTTTCTTTTGCACTTTGGAACTTGATCATCCGGGTATCTCCCACAAGAATTACCAGAAAGGAAAAGTGCTTCTATTGCTCGACAATAACGGGGGATGTAATACCATAAGATGTTTGATATATTCCGCAAGTTTCCTCTCGAGAATCCTTGCTCTTGATTTTGATGAAATAGTTCAATTTCCACATTCTTCAGCTTCCTGCCAAACAACCCCAATAATTCGCCGAGTAGATCAAAGTCCAAAGCCATATCGTAGTTGGTTTTATCAGCGTCTGGCATGTCATCCCACATCCAATCGACGCATCCAATGTAAAAATTCTCCAGAAGATGCTGTTGACCCGGAGTAAGTTGTTCCCATTGGACATCTAACGTATGATTAGAGTTCTTGAATTTATTGACGAGATACCTCCAAGGCTTTTGCTGGCCGGCTCCAAACTCGAAATTGTCGATAAGCTGAGTCGATTTGAATCCCTCAAAGTACGGATAAGTCTGCATTTTTCTGGCCCTTTTGCGTATGACCTCGGTTGATCCGTTGACTATAAACTCATCCAGTGACCCCTCGCCAAATTCCTCCTCTTGATTGATACATGAAGAGTTGGTGGGCTGGGAGAAGACAGTTTCAGCTTGGACGGCACGATCTTGAGTTGCTGTATATGGCCTATCATCCTTCAAGTCCTCATCAGAAATGTTGTAAAAAGGAAGCTCTGTGACACCCTCCCAAATGTCTCCGAAATCACGAATCCTTTCCCCATCCGGCCCTTTTGAAGACATCCTCCTGCTGAGTGGTGGTTCCAGTGGAACTTTCCTTCTACGCTTTACCGGCTTTGATGAGTCTGACATGATTAGATTTTAGAATATACAAAAATAAATCACTGATTACTTTAGGTATGATTTAGAAGGTTGCAATAAACGGATTATTATTTAAGAGCAAAACTTTAAGATTTTTAAAAGAGTTTAAACTGTTTCATGTTGTTAAAAATATTTTGACAATTGAAATGATTGTGATAAAAGTAAAGAATGAAAAAAGGAAAGATTCAAGTTGAAAAAAAAATTGGCAGATATTAAAAATGAAATCACCTGCTTATTTAATGTTACCTTGTGAGTAAATATTAAATGCAAAGCCAGTAGTTTTTATCACTGAATATGTAGAGCGGTTGCTTACTCAAAACGAAATGAAAACAAAAGTCATCTGATTCTATCGGCATATTAACGCCACCTGCCATAAGCTTCATGAAGAAAACTGTTAGATAGCAAAAGAAAACAGAAAAATGTTGAAATGTTAAATACCCTTTTAATGACGTTTCTGGTGTTTTTGAAACGGAACCAATTTTTATGACGTAGATTTAAAAACGCTTTATTAAGACGGAACTATCAACATTATTTTATCATGACTTATCCTCATCTTAAAAAATATACAACTCTTACAATAATTAAGAGAATAATTAAGAGAATAATTAAATTACCTTTAATTCAATTCTATTTGAAAGTATAGTCATTACGCATTTATATAATCAACAGATTATCTTCAACAGTGGCATCATTATATTAACGCTTTTTACAATCCGTTCTGTTGATTAACCGGATCCATATTAGCACCCTCATTAGCAGGTCGTATTCACTCATCATCAAAATCTTTATATTTTTTATCAGCTTTAAATTCATTTGAAAAATGAAATAATCCATCTTATCATGAAAATTCATGTTGATAAATACATGCAAGTACTCGGGAAATTCATCTTTTGATTAAAACTTTGTTGTAATTAATTACTTGAATAATTTAATTTTCATGCAGTTGTATTGATATGCATTTGTGATGTGATATGAAAATGTGGAAATATAAAATTCATGACCTTACTAGCATTTTTGCTTGGGTAGATGAAATTATGGAACGGTGGAAGTTAGTAAATGTAACTGGAAAACCTGAATACAAAATTAACCAATTGACGCATCCTCTACCTTTTTCATATTCAGAAAATCATCCGCATATTCAGGAATATTATCATAGGTGATTATATTATGTGGGTGTGGAGTGCGCTTTATGATGAGAGAGTTGTATTGCAGTTTTAATACACACGTTTGTATAATAGGGATTAATTAAAAGTGCTGATTAAAGTGCAATTAAATCCGATTGCTATTGTTTCAAAATTGAATTTAGTGTCTGCTTTAGTGCAAACTGTGACCTTACCTTGAGACTGGAATATATTGGATTCAGGATGACAGATTACATCCCAACGCTTGATCACATTTCATTGCATTCTGGGTAAGAATAATATATACTATTGCTACTATCACAATTAAATAATTAGTACCGAACTAGTTTTAATAATCAGTCGGATAATTTGCAGATTTCCCCTTGTAGGGTACGTGCTTTCCAAAGGAAATGCTAGGTTGTTTAACAAGCGCAATGTGTTGGATGTTATTCTGAGTGACGATACGGCAACTGTATATGTCCAAATAAGAGCGGATCCAATCGAAGAATTGGAAGAAATTGCAGAGTTGTTTGTTGTAAGTGTTTACACAGTTTCTCTATTAACCTTAATTAAAATCAACAGCTAGATAAAAATGCATTTTCGTTTCAAAGGTGGACGCTTTGTATATGATCGAGGATTATGTGAACTGGCCAACTGTCGAGTATGCTCATTCTTATCGCTGCGACTCGACAATAATCATCGACTCGCCAAATCAATTTCGTCGGATTCCATCAGCAATTATGCCTCCGATTCCGGTCACTCAGTTCCAGCTTGTTCGAATGTATCATAAGTTTGATTTCATCTTTCGCGAGCAGGCTTTTACACTTGTGAGCATTGATCCTAACAATATCATGTATCAAGGATGCTGGAATGTGGGTTGTGAATCATCGGTAAAAAGCATTAACTAATTAATTAACAACTCATTAATATTATTCCTATTTATTGAGCATTTTTTTATTACTAAAATTGCAGGTGGTGGAGGTGATGGAAGGTTTGTACGAGTGTCCCCGTTGCAAACAAGAATCAGACGAGTTCATTTTACGATACCGACTTGCGATAATCATGGAAGATGAGACGGGACAAGTGAAGGCTGTTGGATTTGAATCATTCGGAGTATCCTTGTTGGGAATGCCCGCGCGCCGATTTGATAACTGGCTTCTGCAAGACCCACAAGAGGGGACACGATTTCTAAATGCTCGAGTAGGATTAAGGTTTTGGATCAGATTCAGGCTTCAAGGATCTTTTAACATGTGGAATGCTCAGGTAATTAATTATGATCTGCTGGATTATGCACATCTACTTATTGATATGGATCAAATTCAAATGGAGAAAGTAATGATAAAACTGGCTATATTTTTCTTTTAATTTACAGCTCCCAAATTCCAACAAGGTTGTGGTGGATTCCGCAGTACTTATGCCCGGCGAGGTGATTCCAGACTTGGAATAGAATCAACAGGCTCATCATGTACTCTTTCATTTATTCTGATTACATTGATAGATCTTTGCTATTTGTTTAATCTTAATTCAGCTTCAAGTTGTAGTTGCTTTCATATAATCATTTCATCATCCGTCTTATTCAATCCTTAACTTAAGATAAATATATCTATTCAATTCAAAGTAAAAAAAAACTCATGTAGATGTAGAATGACTTGTTATATCTTAGAGCAATAAATATGACAGAGAAAAATTTAAATTGCAAGTTCTAAGACAAACGGTTGATTTTGCATTAATAATTAAGTTATGCTGGTGGATCATATTAGGAATAGAATAGTTATTGGTAGATTTTAAAGTGTTGTCGGATGCATAAAAATGAAAGAGTTATTTGATAATTCATGCAGATGCATAGCAGCTTATCCACTTCTTTGATGAAATTATTTTATGCTCAGATTATGAAAGGAAAATGCAAACTTACAAAGAGTAAATACTAAAATAATTGAAGCTAAAAATTGCCAATATTTTTTATAAAGTTGATATCAAAAATACATTCGGTTTATTCGGTAAAAAACACAACTCGCTCATCATCATCTGCCTATCATCCATCTTCAGCAATCAAATTCATTATCAAATCATTTCTTAAAAAATATATACCGAACATCAAGTAATAAAAAAGCATACTATTTCATTTTGACTTTCTCCACATTCATCAACAAACATAAAACCGTTTCAAAAATTCATAGTAAATCACCAGTCTGAGTTTCCAAATAATTAACAATCACCGGAAAACTCTAGTAAAACTAATCAAACTAACAATTACCCCAAAAAATATAACAAATACAAAAACAAATCCAACAAAAATTTCATTAATAAGAACCCATCACCAAAAATCAAAACTAAAATCCAATTCTCAAAAACTCATTCAAATTCATCAACAACAACAACAACAAAAAATCTCAACAATCATCTCAAACAAATCCAAATCTAAATTACAAAACCATTCTGCGGGGGAAAGTTTTTGACCGAAGACATTTCACATGGAAATCCCCTAATATTAAAAAAATCATACAACGATTTGCGAATCCCTGCACACTCTGCACCATAGTCAAAGGCAATCTGCCTATCCTTGTGACGCCCACCAAACATGATCAATCGATTCGGATTTCCCATCATCATAGAGAGACTGTTGGTCATTGAAGTCCGAGTCACGTCATAAGCCACGACACTTCTGGAGCAAAGGAAGTGATTGTCATAATCAAAGATGATCTTGGAGAGCTGCAGGGGTGTGGTCAAAAGGATCCTACATTTGTTCTTCAGGTATCTGCGGGCTAGTTTCGTTCCCACCTTGGTCATGAGTTTAAAGTCGGAGGATGATAAAAAATCGTCGGTTCCGGTTTCATTCATCCTGTCAAATAGTTCGATGCGATCTCCCAGCTCCGTAAGCCACCTGGATCTTTGAGAAACGTGAGAAACTCGTTGGGCCATGTCAAAACGGTGAAATTCGCTAACTCCATTTCGGACGAGTGGATGCAAAAAAGGGCTGGAATCATCCACGTATTTAGCAATCCCCAGAGTATCTGCATGGTGCTCGCATAAGATGATGAGGTAACGAAGAGCTCGTTCGAGGGAGTTTATGTCGGAGAATACCATCACCACTTTCTCATCAGCTCCAACTGCAAGCAGCAAAGTCACAATGTTGGCTATCATTGTTCCATCCCCAACTGAAAAACCATAAAAATATAGAAATAATTTATTAACTTTTGAAACTAAGCAAATTTATAGCGAAACAGATTATAAAAAGGCTACCTTTCTCTTCATCAAATAGGTAGATCCGCTTGCGAATCGCAGTCTCTATTGCTTCTCTCTGAATTCTTCCCAAAGCTTCATTAACTCTTTCCGCACCAGCGCTGAGGTTGACGAAGCGTTGCCAGAATAATTCCAAGTCATAAGCAGTCCTTATTTCTCGTCCAAGATGTTTCACCTTCTTCCCCATCACCAACAAGTTCATATAGTCGGACTCTTCCACAATTGCTGGCGTCGAAAAATATTCGATTGTTCTGATCAGCCGGTTATAATATTTATTCGTGTAGATGTTGAGTAGACTGCACTGTTGGTTGATGTATGAAGCCACATCAAGATCACTCGGTTTCTCAAATATCATGTGGACAAAGTGCTTGGGATTAGAAAGGCCCTTGCCCTTGGAAGAAGACGGAATACTGCTGCTGTTGCTGCAACTCGGTCCCGCACATGGTTCGGGGTCTGGACTGCAATTGCCTTCCTCGGATGGTTCTGGGACTGGACTGGAACTTGATTCAGCACATGGTTTGGGTGCAAGACCGTTGTTGTCTTTTTCAGATGGCTTTGGGGATAGACCACTTCTCGCTTCATCAACTTTTTCTTTTGAGACTGGATAAGCCGGGTTATTTTTCTCCTGGTCTATAGGGCGAATGTCCACGTACTTGACTCGAGTGAGTGGAGCCCCATCCTATAATTTAACATAAAAAGAAAAGAAATTAATCAGCGTCATATTTATTTTCGCCATTTAAAAGATTTGCAAAAGTATTAGTTTAAATTACTTACAATCAACAAAGACCATTCTCTTCCAAATGTTTGCAAAAAGCCAGCAGGATGTTGTCTGTATAGATGGGAAACGTTAACCCGAACAGAGAAAACACGAGGACGGTCAGTGGCAGCAATTTCACCGGGGATGTTTCTGTGCGTTCTCCTCACAAAACTCGCATCATCCTTCAGTCGCTCCTGTTCAACAATCTCCTTCACATCAGTCTGAAAGTCCCTCACGTCATCGTACCGGCAATCAATTTGCTGAATGCATTTGTAGAAGAAGGTTTGGTTGTTTACAGCCTTCAATGCCAGGTAGGTTATCTTTAGAGTCCCACTGAAAGCAACAATCCACACAGCAAACATATTTTAAAATCATAATTAATAGCTTATCATATTGGCACAATTCAAACAATTGAGAAAATCTTACGGTCTATTTGGAACTTCGCAAATGCAATTTGCTGCAACAATCTTCTTGTTCTTATGAATCCCTACAGGTCTGATGATCGTAGCACATCGAGGGCAATCAATCAGTCTAAGTCCTTCCAGTCGGGGGTCAAAAATATCAGCTCTCAGATCGTTCAGCGCAAAAAACTGCATTGTTCCTTCGTCCGTGTAAAATATATCACCATCACGAGCTATTCCCCTTCCAATGATTTCTGGTAAAGGCCAAATAGTGCGAGCATTATCGTCACTGCAGAAGCGGATCGTCTTGTGAAGTCGGGATGTATTTCCATGCAAGACAGCTATAAATTAAATCAACAAAAAAATTAATTAACATGAGTAAATTGGATAATAAGTCGGTTTATATTTAGTTGAGTTATTACTAATTGCTTGAACTGCTTCCAACGTTGATCCAAACTTGACGAGAAATCTTCCCTCTCGAGGCAGCTCTTGGAAGAAAATCGGTCTGGAAACGTCATCCAACATGTTTGGAGTAGGGACAGGCTTCAACGGCTCATCGTCAGGCAGGACAAAGCTGAGGTTGACAAAGTCCTTGACATACGAAAGTCGCCACACAAACTCATCTGGAACGTTTGCAAAAATGTTGAAGTCCATGGTGGGCCCCATAAACGGCGTCAGATGAAGCTTGCAATGTGGGTCAATACCCATACTGGATCCAGCGTTGTCTCTATCCGAACCCGCATCCTAATAAAAACATAACCAAAAACAACAATAAGTCACGGATTATTTATAACACGTTTATATTTAAATTACATTTTAATAACAATTTACCTCCACAAATGTCCACGAAGCGTTGTTGATGGACATGCGGGCTGCACGACGCTGAATATCTGATAGATTGAATGGAGGTCCTTTCATCGAGTTGATGGTCCCAGTTCCTCCCACTTCATTTCTAGCTGGCTGGTAGTAGCGGATGACCACATCATTTCGCCCGGCTCCATCAAACACTGCAAAACAACAACAAAATAATGCACAGTTGATTAACACGCTTATTAAAATCTAAATATTTAAAACAATTCACAAATATAATTACCCCCAGGCAAGTTGGTGTTCAACGTCATCCTCAACACTTCACTACTTCCAACCCCCCGGACATTCTTGATATAAATCTTGGTCGTATACACGTCCCGAAAAATTGTCGCCATTTTTACAGGAGGCGATCAATCACACTAATCAACCGGCTTATTCTCAAAAAAAAATTTGCGCGTTTGCAAAAAAAATCTAACTTGAAATCAAACTCTCAAACTCGAATCTATTAATCGCTGCAATTGTAGTTGAAGCAGTGGAGAGTTGTTAGCTCTTCACAGGACGCAGTCTGGTTTAAGAATGACTCTCTAGTCCGGCGTGCCTCCTTTTTATACCAGGGCGGGGGATATTTTTAGAAGCATGTCGTCGATTAAAGATGCAAGATGCAAGATGCAAGATGCAAAATGAACGTTACATGATATTTAAATGTGAAATGCAAGATGCAAGATGCAAAATGCAAGATGCAAAATGAACGTTACATGATATTTAAATGTGAAATGCAAGATGCAAGATGCAAAATGCAAGATGCAAAAAAAGAAAGAGATGATTCAAATCGAAACGAGGATCCGCCAAAAAAATCATTGAATCTCTTTGTTCATTTTCAATCTGACGCTGCATTATTAAATACATGCTAACCTGAATACGCATAAATAAAAACCTGAATATGAAATAGATTTATATGATTTGACATTATTTTTAAGCATCTGCTGATTTTTTATCAGCAGCAATTTAAATTCAACTTTGATATTTATTTTCAAATTTCAATACATCAAGTTTCATTTAAAAAATGGCAAACGTCAACAATTTCGACTATGATAGTCTGGCTTATGAATATAGCCCATATTTTTTTGCAAGATGGGATGAGCCGCCTGATAAAAGTGGATTAAAATGTGATGAAAAAGCGAGTTGGGACAAGTTGATTGATAATGTAAGTAGAAGTGTATTTTACATAAAGCTACATCCGAAATAATATTCGATCTATAAAAATCATTTTACTATATTATAGTTGGGACCAAAATTTGCAAAGCGGAAATGTAGAGCCGTCAAATGCGAAAAATATACGGTGGATTGCTTCATGTTTTGCAACACCTGCTACAATGTTGGTTGATATTTTTTTTTGCTTTGCTACTATCAACAGAAATGACTGGAAATTGTTAATATGATGGTTTATTATATTAATTGCAGGTTATCAAGATGGATTATGGTCTATTGTGCTGGAGGCGATATAAAGCAATCATGAAAATGAAAAAATACGCATTAAAGCCCACAAGTCAACACGATGGAATGAAAGTAGAGTTAAGGACGCCCAAGAATACTCCGTCTTATTGTCGTGCAATTCAGTTTTAAAATTTTATTTGATACCTGATTATTCAGTAAAAATATAATTCACATTCTCAATTCATAAAATTATAATTACAAGGGAAAATTAAAATTCAGTTAAAAATACATTGAATAGAATACACTATTACATAACAAATAAGACTAAGGATTAAAACTGACTAATTATTATTAAAATTGATATTTAATTTACAACAGGAATATGACGGATTATGATAAATATAATTGTTAAAATACAACCTAATAATGAAACATAGACAAAATAAAAAGGAGTATGCTTTTGGTTAAAACATATTCGCAATCTAAAAAGTTCTAATCGAGTTAAATTTATAAGCAAATAGCAACAACTTTATTTACACTGTATCTAAAATTACGTGGTAGGTTTCAAAAGACTAGTTCTTTTTTTCGTGCAGTTTGGATATCTGTTTAGTATTTCATCTTCGAGATTTTTATCATACCCGTAAACATAAAAAAGGAAATGCTTGGAATCTTGAGATGGCAAGTGTTTATCCTCAAACACTTGATCAAATTCAGCAGGATCCATAGTGCAGAATCTGACGGAAGACTTGAGAATTGAAAAGAGTCGATTGAATTTTTTTGTGTCACCATTGGCCCAGTGCTCGCAGTAACTGCAACGAATATAATCAGTCTTATTATAAACCGTCATCAATTACGTTTATAAATCATTTACTTACGCTATTACAAACTTGTAAACTTCAATCTCCTGACGATCAAAATAATCACAAGTAAGAAGCGCTGCAAGTTGATGTTCATCAGTGTAGCAGGACACATTGGAAACGTTAAGAAGTAAGCTGGAATCACTGAAAATTGCATATAAAAATACATATTGATTTAATATGTCTCTTTTTACAAATTGTATCCTTTTACAAATTATTTTAACGTATCTACATGTAATATTTATCATTTTATACCTGCATATTAAGTTAAAGTTGGCGTCTGGAATATAAGCATATAATGGAGTGCCGTCTGATGTTGATCCATTATTTCGTACGCATGTGTTAATGAAGGGTTTGATTTCATCCTTAGTAGATACAATGAGTTTTCTCCCGTTGATAAAAGCGTACTTGTTTGGAAGTTTGAATGCTTCGCATAACGGATCAATCGATTTCATATCCGTCTCCGTCATTACGATTTTCTCTCTCGAGTCCTGGTGGAACAGCTATCAATATGAATTAATTATTATAAGGGGACATTCACATCGAAAATTACAACGGATTTATAAATCACAAAATTTTAACAACATTAGCTATTACAATTATTACTCACCTTCCAAAACAGATAGATATAAATATCTTTGGTAGATTCCAACTTGGTTAAATTCTTTTGAATTTCAGCGACATGAGACGATAGATTTCCAATCGCTTGAGGGGTGTTGCAATACAGGGCCAGTAGACTGATGCTGCATTTTTGACCAGACTGAAGTTTCAGAGAAACTTCCCCTTTATTCATATACGGATGAAAATTTGACTGGAGCAATTCTAGTAAGACTGAAGATGTTTGAGTAACGGAACTATCAAGAATCTGCCTTAATATCCGATGATAGTATCCCGTTTTGTTTCCGTCATTAATGGAAGTTTCCTCCATATTTGGCGAGTTCGAATAAGCTAGATTATCTAAAACAGGCTGGACTGTTCTTTCAGTAATGTCCAGATAGGTCAGCGAGTTGATTAGATTGTCCGCAAACCGGATGCTAGAGAATATAGAAAAAGAAATAGATTTTAGACATTACGGAAGATTAAAAAATACACACGGAATTTTTTATTTTTATGACCTTCATCTACTTACTAATAATATCTTGCCATGTCTGTGTCGAGTGGGAAATAACGTAATGATGATGAGTGATTCTGCTTAACTGCCATTAAAAATTCCTGGTTAGCCAAATCCTCAGCGCGGATAAGCTGGTCATTGTCCAACCACATTCTAACATTAATGAAACGAATTTGTGAGAAATTATAACCATAATCAACCCGAGTATTTTGTATTCCAACAACATGTTGGATTATGTTATTATAAAAAATATTAACAAACCTTATTCGAACGAAAATAGCCAATGGCACCAATAGAAATAAATCAAATTTATCAACATTTCCACGCAGAGATCGGTCAATTATAATCTTTTCCAAATCCTTATACGCAGCTTCCGTTACGAAGACGGTAAAGATGAAGATGCACAGGATATAGCGATTCACGACCAGCAAAGCTGTTGTTTTGAAATCTGACTTTGTTATCAACTGAAGGTCCCCCTCTTTGGTAACTCCATACTTGAGAAACTATAAAATGAAACAGTTCTAGTATAATCAACGGATGATTAGCTAATTTTATAAAATGTGAAAGTAAACTAAGAATATGCCTGACTTACATCCAGAATGGATTTTGCTATTTCATCGGTTTTCCAATTTATATCGTTTTCAATCTTGGATACAAAGTATTTGCCACTTTTCTTAATAAAGTAGTCGCTGTAATCTCTACTAGATAGATGCCAAAGGTTGAATACCGACGAAGGAAAGCTGAATTGGACTGACTTTGGATTCGTTGGAGTTTTTGATTGCAATACAAATTCACAATCAAATAGTTTCCGAATATTATCCGTCGAATTTATAAAATCTGCAATTGGACCGAAATTTTCACTTTCCTTTCGGTTCACATTTCCAAGCTCCTTCATTTTGCCCCCTTCGAAACTTGCAATAACTTCAAACATTTCTAAAATTTCTTTTGCAACTTTCTTTTGCTTATCACCGGATTCATTCTCGATTATATTCTCCTGCGTATCTGCAACTTTCACTTGAGTATGACCGGATCCATGCTCGGAGTTATCTTGAATATCTGGAACTTTCACTTGAGTATGACCGGATTCATTCTCGGAGTTATCTTGAGTATCTGGAACTTCTGTCACACCATCTGAATCGTAGGATAAACCATCTTTATCAGTCTGATAGGATTCGCTTTGAGTGTTTTTCGACTTCTTGTGTTGAAGTAGTGTAGGAGTAAAATTCAGGTTCCTCTTGTACTTTTTCTGGGAGTTTGTATTTGTCGCCATATTCTCCTGATGCATTCCTTCGTCAGACAACGATGTATCAGCCGGAGTATTGCTTATTGATGATGGATTTTGAATATTTAAACCTTCTACTTCGAATTTGAAGTTGTTATCCACTAATGCAATTGTAGTTTGGACGGAAGGGGCGGTATACAAATGATCCAAGTCACCATAAGACTTGAAACGAGATGAATATGGGGAGATGTCGTCTGATTTATCAAATTCAAAAGACGTATGTGGAGATACGACTGTTTGATCCAAAGCAAACGTTGAGAAGTGTTTGGGAGATGCGACGACTGTAGATCCCCAAAATGCAGTAGTGGTGTCAGGATAAGAATTAAACGCTGACCCACATCCAGCAACGTAGGATTGTATGGCCAGGGGTGACGCGATGACAGGTCGCTCCAATCCGAAATCTGGAGTATCAGAGGCAAACAAGTCTTGGCAGTCCAAATCTGGGTCGATATCAATCGGAGTATGGGAACTGGGATTTGCCAAAGTCAACGTAAATTGGTTCTGTAAAGGTGCCTGAGTTGGGGATGAAGTAGGTGCTGCTGCTGCTATACTTTTTAAATTTGAGTTGACTGATGGTAGTTGTAAAGGTGCTTGAGTTGGGGATGAAGTAGGTGCTGCGGCTAAACTTTGATATGACAAGTTGAAAGGTGGCGATATAAGATCTTCAAAGTTTAGATATTCTTGGTACGTATTTTCCGCTACTTGCACTACTTGGTAATTTCCGGGCGGTGCGTAATAAGCGGGTAAAACCTCCTGCTCATCACTATCAGCCGCTCCTATACTTTCACTAACTTTCTCCTGCTCTTTGAAACTTTCACTGATGAACTCGTCAGAAGAATAAATCGGGTTATATATATAATCAAATTTGACTTTCTTTCTTTTTGGGGCGGTTTTCACTGATCCACTGAGGATTGCCTGTTTCGTATCACGCTGACGTGATATTCCATCCTTTGATTCTGAGACGTATTTATCAAAGTCGGTGTATAAATCTCGATTAGCTTTTGATAAGTCTACTTTCCACGGACGTATGACGTTCTTATCGTAAACTTTTACTGTCTCTTCGTTTTTAATACTACTTATTATATTCCTACGGAGCAGTCTCTTAAAAAACCGGTATATTTCGTGCTCATTCCATGGAACGACTGGTTTGTTACATTCAGTGGGATTTGTTGATATAACAAAAACTGGTTCATTGTGTTTGTATATATGACCACTCATAAAATCATTGTAATTTCTAATCAAAGTTTTCTCATTTTTGTTCTCTCGAAGGCAAATTAAACAGAACAGTTTTAAATGGGTTAATCTTATATGATTGACTATAGCCGATTTTTTATCCTTCTTGTTTTTGTCGCATCCACTTAAATTGCACAAATAACACAATCTCTTTGACACGTTTCCCCCTTTCAACTTTTTTAACAATTTTCCCCCTTTCAAATTATTTGACAACTTGACACGTTTTGCACTATTTGATTTACCTGCACTATTAACACTATTTGACTTATTTAGTTTTTTGGCTTTCATCTTGCATAACTGATCATCAATTTCTGAATATAACAACAATTAAAACTAACAATCAAGCGGCTTATGAAAACAGACGAGGGAAAAACAATCACATCTTATCCACGCATCTCCAAAACCTGAATATGAAAGCTAAGGGATCCTACGCACATATTTTCTGTTACGCGAGAGAGATAGAGAGTTCATCAGTCATAGTTCATCTATTGGAATGTTTACATGATTCCTCTCACGTGTTTGAAGCTGTTACAAGAGCTGTTAGCATTACAAGAGAACTGAATATGTGATAATTCATCAAAGCATTGTTGGAAGAAATCCGAATATTAAACTAAACTCTGTTCAAGATTAGAGTTGATTTAAAATACTAAGGTTGGTCAATAGCTAGATAAATCGTTGATAAAAGTGAGGTAATTTTTTTTATGAGGTTTAGGATTAGTTTAGACTGTTGATTTAGGGAGCAAGATAGAATTGCGTGTGCTCTTATCAAGATCGTTCAGTAAATTAAGTTGTGTTTACATAAAAAATCTTTAGTTGTGTGATTATGGCAGTTCCACTTCCATTGTCCTCAATTAGGCGCAAAACCAGGTAAGACAAATTTAATTGCATATCATCTGAAAAAGAAAAAGTGCTAACGCTGATGAAATTGTGGCATTCTGTTTTACATAAAAATTATCTTGCTAATTATAGGTGTCCCGTTGTTGGTTATGTGCTATCAAAGAGATATCCGCGCTTGTTTCTTAACCGAGATAATAAACATCAATTAACGGTTGATATCATTTTGGCTGATTTGACTGGAGCAACCCAATATGTCCAAATTAGAGGCCCTAATATTGAGGAGATTTCCGCCTTGATTGAGGTATTACAAAAATGGCAAACATAAATATTTTACAATAAACAACCGCGTATAACGATAAGACTTTACAATAATTTATGAAAATCTTTACAGGTTGATGCGTGGTACGAGCTATCCAACTATCAAATCTGGAGTTCCTGGGATTATGCTCACCAGGCGCGGTGTCCCTGCTTAATTGTCATCAAACACGCGTATCAAGTCAACCGTCTACCTCAGCCAAAAATGCCGCAATTGTCAGCGAGTCAACTTATCCATCTCCGGATTTTCCACAAGCATGATAAGGTGGTTCGCGAACAGGCATGTATAATTCGGAGTATCGTCAGGAAAAGGTTCATTTTTAAGGGATGCACCAGCGAAGGTTGTCTAGAAGAGGTTAGTGAAAGTAGTAGTGAAAGTGAAAGAGCATAAACGGTTTATATAAAAATACACCGTTCTCAATATGAATTGCAAATTTAAATTTCATAATTGCAGGTGAATGAAGAAGAGACTGGTTCGTATTCATGCCAGAAATGTCGTCGAGTAGTTGATGGATTCATCTACCGGTACAGAATTGTCGCGGATATTGGAACCGATGCAGATCCCGTGACTGTAAATGGAAACGATTGGATAGGACAGTCTCTAATGTGCGTCACTGCATCCCAGTTCGTGTCATTGCAAAACACCAATCCGAGTCTTGCAAAAGCAGCATATTCTAGATTATTTAATCATGAGTACTTGCTTCTAATCCGCATCACAGGAAGTTTCGATGAAGACGGATACCAGGTCAGTTAACATTAATGCTTAAATGCTTTTTGCATATTATTTACATGAATGTCTATTAACTTTCTTTAAAAATATTTTTACTCTATTGACAGGTCCCATGCAGTAACGAGCTTGAAATTTACAACGTAATAAAAGTGGTGAGAGCACTTGGGGTAAACTATGGAATAATAAAATAATCTGTAGATGCAAGCGTGAGCAATTTTGAGTTAAGTATTATCAGGATGAAATTAGTGTAAAGAATAATTAATAGTATCAGAACGTTTTATAAATTCATTTTAATAAATTTATTCAACAAACAAACACAATAGCTTTTAGTGTATTTATATGAAGGATTATTTTTTTTATATAGTTAATTAGTAAACTTTTGCTTAAGTATTTGAAAAAATCATAAAATTATTATCAGCTCAATCATCCGCAGTAGTATTTTCCGATTCATTGCAAGAGGTGGCTTCGGTATCCGTTTGATTATCCAAATCAGTTTCGTCCATGACATAATCCACAGCTCTATTTTCCGAAACAGCTTCTTGATCTACTTTACGCTTTTTGCAAACTTCTTTACCTTTCCCGTAGTTCTCAGCAGATTCCGTGTGTTTATTCACGGCATCCTCGGTATCCAATCTAGTACTAGATTGCGAAGTTACATTATACCCGATACCTGCAGCAAAACAGGTTCCTACCCACCAAGATAGATCACTTGGCTTCAAACGAGTGATATGGATTTGATGGCATAAATTGTTTTTTTCCTTGGCTTGAAACATGGGAAAGGGTAAAAATACTTTATCGACTTTACAGTAGACTTCGAGATGAACATTGCGCCAATGCGCACGCAGATGCTGAGTATTCTTAAATTTTTTTTCGCAACTTTGATAGGTGCATGGAACCTTTTTTTCTTCAGCTGTAACTTTCTTCTTGTTTGATTTCTTGGGCAGATTCTTTCTCCCCTTTCCTCTTCTTTTTGGTGGCTCTGGTATATCAAAGTTGTGATCTTCATGAGCTGGCGGAAAAGCAGTAGGGATACTGATTGCTCGTTGTTGTTCCTGAGAAGACGATGACGGTGTTGCTTCTGATGAGATGATAGAATCTTGTTGATCCGCCGGCGTATCAGTAGTAGTAGCTGTCGAAGCATAACTGGATCTTGTAAGCATCTATCATGAAAAGCACAATGAAAACAATAATAATATTAGTATGAGCAAATTCAAATCCATCATTTCCATGATAGTAAAATGCGACTATAATTTCATATCAAAAAAATTCATATTCATTACCGTTCTGACTGTTGAAGGCTTTGACCTTTTAGGCTGTGCCTTTTGCCCATCCACCTTATTACAATCGCCTATGATTGGCAAATCCTCAGTCATTGTCCCGTTGTTTGATAAGTTGCTAACCAAATCATGAACTTCAGAATCTGTAGCGTTTCCTCCATATACGACCTGTGATGAATATTCTTCAAGCGTCGGGTTTGCTTCCGGCGTATAGTTGTACAGCTATATATAAATCAACGGTAAATATTATTATACGCATAAAAAGATGAATTCAAATAATTCTTATATAAATTAAACATACAACTTCAAAGTTCATAGGATCCCCGGCGTATCCTGGATCGATTTGTTGTTGATAACGCACATAGTTTTCAGTTTTATCTTGCTCAGTAGAATCAGCAACTTTACACTTGTACGGGTCAAATGCATAACGATACGTGTTGATCATGATTATAGAGCGAGGGTCATCTTCTGATAGTTTTAGTGGATAGACTTTTCCATCATGGACCGATTCTATTCTAAACAGAGTCGTTTTGTCTTCGCTCACTCCAACTGGAACCGCTCTCGTTACATAACCTTCGAAACTCCAAAGATGTTGACCAATTGAAGCTGTAAATATATTTGCCTCTGGATGCAAGGGCACACGATAGTCGATTGGTTGCTGAACTGCATGCCGTTGTTTATCCTCCAGTCGGACAGATTCCTCAACCACAGCACCGAATAATGGGTCCATGAAATGACTCAAATTACCACTTGGTCCCTTGACTCCCTCCGATGCAATTCCGTCTGATAAGCGCTTCCCATATGGAGCATATTCAATTCCAGTGTCCTGAAATGACACTGCGCCTGCCGTGGAACTCTCCTCCACAAGTTTCACGGAATTTGGTCCAAACCAAAAGAAGGGTTCTGTGCAAATTAATACACATAACAGTTAGACTATTCTATATACAGAACCTCTCAATTTTTAATCTTTAAATTACGTCATATTTACCTTCAACGGATTTCGCATGAGTTCGGCCAACGATACGCCTATCTTTATGCACTTCCTCTATGAGAAATCGCCTGTAGTTATTTCCACCATAAAGTGCATCATTCGGAATATAAGGGGTCCCGTACATCTTGTCAGAAATCTGCAAATTAGCAATTAAAAAATAGATCAACACACTTGACGATTATTATTTGTAATCATCCGACGTATAAAACTTGACTAAACATGCAATTGTAATTAACTCTTACCTTCACAAGTAAAATTGAACACTTTATAAAACTTTGGCAGTACTAAACTCGACTTTCCTCAGCACTCTGCAAGCTGACTAACATTGCAAGTTGATATTCAGATTTATTCACAAACGTTTGGCTGGTGTGAAAACGTAACACAAAGTTTTCACCATGCATTTTGATATCTAACAGTTTTCACCATGCATTTTGATATCTAACAGTTTTCACCATGCATTTTGATACTTAACAGTTTTCACCATGCATTTTGATACTTAACAGTTTTCACCATGCATTTTGATACTTAACAGTTTTCACCATGCATTTTGATATCTAACAGTTTTCACCATGCATTTTGATACTTAACAGTTTTCACCATGCATTTT
>JAHZMU010002780.1:0-26093 GCA_027743725.1 Rambutsinella grinnellia | reverse complement strand
CCTTAAATTTATGCATTGAGCTTAGATTAACTCGTTGAGGTTGGAAATTGCGCTCCACGATTACTCTGTTGATTTTACTAATTTACCTGCGTGATTACAGTCATTAAACTTTATGCTTTTAGAAACGTGTACGTAAAAAGCTGAATTAAGGAATCATTAACCTCATATTTTAATTAGTTTTAATACAAAAGTTGGTGTAACCTTTGGTGCTATGCAAGCTTGCTGCATAGAACCAAAGGTTACACCTGAAGTATGAAAAAGGTTCGTTTGATCATCAAAATTCTGTAATGGCGTATAAGTAAGGAAAGTGAAAGTTGGATTTTCACCAGAGAAAAGTTGGGAGTTTTCTGATAAAATAGGAGGAACGAGTAGCTTTTTCCCTTTACATTTTTTAAATTAGGATGTTGTCTTTTATTTTGCGATTGGTTTTGGTTCAAGACCAAAAGCTCATCAACAAAAAGATAATAATAATCATTTTGATTAGTGAGATAATGAGCTCCTAATGATCTTATCCAACCTTTTAGTAGTCATTTTTTGATTAATGGGTTAGTTTAGTTCAACCAGGAACATTTATTGAAGCTTTAATTAGGCTAAAGAGGGGTGTATCGTTTTCTAGGGAAAATTATTGTTTTGAAAGCGATGTTCTATTTGACTTTACTTTTAATTTGACTTCTGGTTGGAGGAAATGTACAAATTTCTTTAATTAAAAAGGAATTTTTTTAATGTACCCTTTGGCTGAATAGCTTATTAAAAGACTTTTCGTTTATTAAAATGTCTGTTAGACTTTTCGTTTGTAATGTCTGTCTAGTCTAGTAATACAAAAGTTAACCTGAAAACTTTGTTGTGGTGCTTGACACTTTTATATTAAAAAATATTCACATTAAAGGGAACGGCAACTTATGACAAATATGAAAGTTAGATAGTCAACGGGATATCAAACCTAAAAATGTAATAAGCAAAGGTGAAAAAACTTTAGTCTGCCGTTGGTTACCTTGCACCTCTACCAAATAGTGTTTAATGAAGTTTTCTCAAAAATTCATCGTTCACAGCCACCACAGACACAGTCAAAATGAGAACGTTTGATAAAGATATCAGCGCATTCCTTTTGATCCTGTGTCTATGGCCCGTGGAGATGGTGGATGACGCTTTTTAAAGCGCTTAAATCCCTTTTGAATCAACGTCCTGATGATGATTAAGAGCATTAAAAGTTTTAAATGAGACCATAAAGTGAATGCTTGACGGATCACCTATATCCAATACTCGAAAGGAATCCTCTTGCAAAGCAAATATGATTTGTCAACACAATTTCAATTTCTTCTCGTGCAAAGATGACTGTGGCTTTGACAATATTTTGTACACAGCAAGTTTTCTTATAAGATATTTAATCCACTTACTTTAATCCGCCCCCATAAAAAATGTCAAGTTCAGCATTACGTGAAGCTTTGATCAGAAAACTACTAAGGTATATCCCAATGAACAGAATCTTAGTGTGATTATGTGAGATGCAAGTCAAGTAAACTCCAGTCAATTTAATCAAGAATTTATGGCTGGCAAAATACAGCTGACTAAAATTAGCCGCTTTTCATTGTCATTTTTACCAGTGAGCATTTTAATTTTAGAAGGATAACACGTAGCATTTAGAAATGAAAGGATATCATATTTGCAAAAAGTTTTTCACAACAAAGATGGATAGTCTCGAAGGACTAGAGAAACCTTGGATTTCCAGGCGCTCCCCAGTATACTCTTCCAAAGGGATGGTTTCATGCTCTCAGGTATTTTTAACTAAATGCCTTATTAATACACGGTTTGGGAGTCCCAAGTTGGGACATTGCTTATCTCATTTTGTAATGGTCGTTTTAATAATTACCTCCTTTTCAAGTAGTTTTAGGTAATCGAGCAACTTTTTGTAAACATGCTTAAGAGTAATTAGTTTCCTGACTTTTATGACAATTTTTATGGTTTGTATACATCCTCATAGCCATTAGCAGCCCAAGCTGGAATACGGATCCTTGAAGCTGGAGGAAATGCTGCGGATGCTGCAGTAGCTGTTGCAGCAGCTTTAAATGTAACCCAACCTGCATCTACGGGTAAGATTTAACAAATAATTTCGAATTAGTGGTGAAAGTAGTGAAATGATTTTTGAGGTTACTTTCATATCTTTTGAAATATTTTTCCTTTTAAGGACTTGGAGGGGATGCCTTCTGCTTGTTTTTTGATGCTTCCCGAAGAAGGGTACGGGGATTGAATGCTTCGTGAGTTGCAAATCAGAATTATTATAAATCTTGAATAGAATAATCAAAATTGGTACTCCAAATGCATTTAAATTATGTTGATTAGCTTTCATTGTCTCATCAAATTTTTACAATCGAATAATAATTTAAGGCAGAATGTTAAATTAGATCAGCTTGAAATAAAAGCATACGAGTATTATGCTACAGGTTGATAAAATATGAATGGAAAATTCAACCACATTTTCATTCCTAGCACATTCCGCTCCACTTCCCATTCTAATTTTTCTCTATCCACAAAAGAAAGGTTTCTTGTCGCAAACTAGACAAAGTTCATTTACCTATAGATTGCTCCAAGATAATAAATTTTTGTATTGCACAATCATGTAAATCTTGAAGTGTTAAAAATTCAAAAAACCGACTGAATAGGCTTGAAAAGCGTCTGCAGCCTTCGATTTGGCTTTTGGCAATCAATTCAAAGAATTTGGATTCACAGCTTGCACCCACTTCTCTATAGAATTGTTTGCTTTCTCTCGGAATAAAATATGCAGTAGGTTCCTAGATGGGTAAACCAGAGAAAGTAATATATTACCTGTCAATATTTTAACATGATTCCGTTCTCAAGATAAAGAAAATGTAAGAATGAACACGAGTGGTTCATCTTGTTTGGCTTGGTTAAGAAGAAAAGGTTTAAAATTGGTCTGTGTACATACTGGTTTGGTAGACAGTTTATTTTGAAGTGTTTGGAGAAATTACTTTCTCCCACTTAATGTGAGGCTTCAACTTGAACTCAGAAAAATATCAATTTTTGCTTTTAGAGGTCGTTGCCCAAAGGACTTATCGATTGATGTGCTTGAGAAAATGGGGTATTCTGAGAGTAACCGTCCAGTCCCAACTTCACCTTTATTTGTAACAGTTCCGGGGTATATTGAAAGAATTATCATCATTCATATATTTTTCTTATATCAATCAATCAATTTGCAGAGCTGCTGCCGGATGGTGCGACACAGTTGAATTATTTGGGAGTAAACGATTACCACTTTCTGATATCCTTTCACCAGCAATCGAACTTGCCGAAGGGGGTTATGCAGTGGCACAGATTATGGCTCATAAATGGGAAAATTCCGAGCGCTTACTCCAGACAGCCTCTCCAAATGGAAGTGAACTACTGAGAAATGGAAAAGCCCCAAAGGAAGGAGAAATTATGAAAATGCCTTATTTAGCACAAACGTTTCGCGAACTCGGTGCATCTGGTAAGAAGGGATTTTATGGAGGCAGAGCTGGCGAAGAGATTGTTAAGGTTATTACGCAGATGGGTGGAATTATGAGTATGGATGATCTTCTGAATCATCGAAACACTCAAGATCCCGTTATAAGTACGAATTATAGAGGTGTTGATGTATTTGAAATGCCACCAAATGGTCAAGGAATCACGGCTCTGTTAGCTCTGAATATTCTTGAAGGATTTGAACTGTCCAAGATGGAGCATAATTCAGCAGAGCACTTACACCTTGTAATTGAGAGTCTTCGACTGGCGTTTTCAGATTCAAGATTTTACGTATCCGATCCAGCCTTTGTACCCGTACCTGTTCAAGGTCTATTGGACAAAAGGTATGCAGCGGAAAGACGAAGGCTCATCAACCCTAATTACGCAATTCCCAATCTGGTAAGTTTCCACTCTCTATTGAATTATGTTGTGTAGCCCCGAGGAATGAAAACATTTTGGATTCTTTCCTTTCATAAAATTGCGTCGGTGAAGAGCAAAAAATAGATGAAAGCATCAAGGTTCCCATTATACTCCGTTGAGCATCATCCATTTTCATTCATAATTTCATCCTTTCATTTATTATCTTGTAGGCGTCCTGAAGATGACGTGTTGCATCTCTCAAGTAATTTTATGCTTTTAATTTTGCAGGAACACGGGTTCCCTCCAAACTCATCTAATACCGTATACTTTTGCGTGGTCGATAGACAAGGCAATGCGTGCAGCTTTATCAACTCAATTTACACAGATTTTGGTTCCGGACTTGTGCCCTACCAGTGCGGGTTTGCACTTCACAATAGGGGAGATAGCTTCTCTTTAGATAGAAAGTCAGCAAACTCTTTACAACCAAGGAAGAGACCGTAAGTCTTGCTTTCACTCAAGGATTTCCCATGCAAAATTCTATTGTTATTAAAATATAATGAAATATTGCATGAATTACCTTTTGTAGCAGATGTGTTTGCTCTTTCTCTAAATTTATGTGATGGATATGATCTTCTAGTTTCTGAATATTACCTGAAGTGGAAAGAGTCGCATCTCATTTCCCTTTTCACACATGTCGTCTTAGATTTAATAATGCAAATGATTCATTTTACGACGACCTTGATGTTGTCTTCTTCCTTCTAGATATCATACCATTATACCAGGAATGGCATTAAAAGACGGCCAACTTTATTGCCCCTTTGGAGTGATGGGTGTATTTATGCAGCCTCAAGGACATGTCCAAGTCCTCAGTAATATGATTGATTTTGGAATGAATCCACAAGAAGGTATTTTGAGCTATAATTAATGTTATTTTGGAAAATAATATTTCAACACTTCATAAATTCAATAGCTTTGGATGCTCATCGTGTCCAAATTGATAGTGGATTGAGTTCTGGTCGGGTTTTGCTAGAGGAAGGAATCCAACCTGGTGTTCAAAAAGCTCTCCTGAGAATGGGTCATAAAGATCCCGTTTTCTTAACCGGATGGGAGAGAATAGTGTTTGGAATGGGGCAGATCATTCGACGGGATCCTCTCAGCGGGGCTTTGTGCGCTGGCAGTGATCCAAGAAGTGATGGGCATGCAGTGCCGTTGATTTAACTGATGATTTATGATATGCTTGATTTAAATTTGGAGATAATGTAATTTTTATATTTTAGCTCGTCTTTAGTTATAAAGTATTTTATTCTTTTGATTGACTAAACTATAACTAAAAAATAAAATATTGAATGAATGAATGAAATTAATTTAAAATGAAACATAAATAATTTCCAGAAAGAAAGAAAGAAAGAAAGCCAATATTTTCAGCATGTATTAAAGAATTCATCATTCGTTTACCTCATCAACAAATTCACCTGTGTGCTTTGCACTTTGCTCTAAATTATAAATACTTATAAAAAAACAGATTATCTGTTCATATTTCAACTGTGTCTGCTGTTGTTAAAACATAAACAGAGATTATCTTCTTTCCAGCTCAAACACCAAAACACTTAGGCATATCAAAGTACGCAAAAGCTTTGGAAAGTTGATGAAGTGGAAACAACGAGTTCGAATAACCGATAAGAAATGTCATTACCTAAGCTCGTCATTTGGATTTGTCAAAAACAATGATACTGCACAGCATTATAACATTCGAGCATCATCTCAGCATACTTTTTAAGAGTTGACTTTCAGTGACATTTCTGCCATAGTCAGCTTTTAATTTTAGTCAACTAAACTAATCTGTTTTGCAAGCACATTCCTTAAAATACCATAGTGTGCAGTTTCTAATTTCAATTGTGCATTCTTTCTGACCTGTTGAATATAAACATTCTTTGTTGAAATTAGAAAGCCAAGGCTAAAGTCGAGTAAAGCCAGATCAAAATTCAGAAAGGCCAGACAAGTCATATAGGGCAGGAACTATACGAAGAAACTAGGAAAATTGCCGCAATTATGAGCGTCAATGGACTCGATAAACCTTGGAATTCCAGGCGGTCTCCGGTGTACTCGACGAAAGGAATTGTATCCTGCAGCCAGGTATTTAATTCAATAAACGTCTTACTAAATATTCTGCGAAAAGTGCTAACTATATGCTTAGCCAATGGTGAGCAAATTCATTAAAGAAATTTTTAAAATGGTCATGATACCAATAATTTGGTAATCTACATATCATTAAACTCCATCCAAGCGTCATAGCCATAAGATAAAAATAGTTTTATGACTTTCACAATCCGAAATAAAAGTTTTTATGGGACCTTTTGTGTTTCCACAGCCATTAGCAGCACAAGCAGGTCTCCGAATTCTAGAGGCTGGAGGAAATGCTGCGGATGCTGCAGTGGCTGTTGCAGCGGCCTTAAATGTGACGCAACCTTCATCGACTGGTAAAAGCTACTTTTCACTTTTTCACTTTCGGATATTCAAAACAGGTAATTTTAAGCTATGATTTGAATGACATTTTAAAGGACTTGGAGGAGATGTCTTCTGCTTATATTTTGACGCTGCAACAAAGGAAGTTCGGGGACTGAACGCGTCGTAAGTCATCCGAAAAATGCTAAAAAGTCTATAAATTTTACATATAAAGGAAACCCCAAAAGATACCACGCAAATCCTTTCCAATCCTCATCTTTCTTTAAACATAATCTTCCCAGAACCCTATTTTGAAATGCAGCGAGACAGATTGATTAGTCTACTTGAGAGAAAAAATGCTTTCACTTTTGGTCGTGGTAAAAATTCCGATAAATATCAATTTTCCATTTCAGAGGTCGCTGTCCCAAGGATCTTTCTATAGATGTGTTTGAAAGTATGGGATATTCGGAGACGAACCGGCCCATATCTACATCTCCATTATTTATTACAGTGCCTGGGTAAGAATAGGCGAGTAATAATTTATGATTTTTAATCTAATTTTAAAAATACAATGGAAATAGGGCCGCAGCCGGATGGTGTGATACACTCGAATTATTTGGAAATAAAAAACTTTCCACTTTTGAAATCCTCACACCAGCCATTCAACTAGCCGAAGGCGGCTGGCCCGTCGGCCAAATTACTGCTCGTGACTGGAACCGAAGTGAACGTTTGATTCAAACGGCTTCCCCAAATGGAAGTGAAATGTTGATAAATGGGCGAGCTCCAATTGAAGGTGAAATTATGAGAATGCCTTATTTAGCACAGACATTCCGAGAACTCGCTGAATCTGGAAAGGAAGGGTTTTATGGTGGCCGAATTGGCGAAGAGATTGCAAAGGTTGTTACGCAAATGGGTGGAGTTATGAGTATGGATGATCTCGTGAATCATCACAACACTCAGGATCCAGTTATAAGTACGAATTACAAAGGTGTTGATGTATTCGAAATGCCTCCGAATGGTCAAGGAATTACGGCTCTCTTAGCCCTGAATATTCTTGAAGGATTCGACATATCCAAGATGGACCATAATTCAGCAGAGCACTTACACCTTGTAATTGAGAGTCTCCGGTTGGCGTTTGCTGATACCAGATTTTACGTAGCGGATCCAGTCTTCTCCACTGTTCCCATTAATGGCATGATAGATAAAGCGTATGCAGAAGAAAGAAGAAGACTTATCAGCCTCGATCATGCAATTCCAAACATCGTAAGTTTTTGAAAAATATGTCCGCCCTGTCGTAAATAATGATTGTTTGTGGATCGTTCTGAAATTGAATTTTTATTACAAATAATTTAGATAACACACTGAATAATTTTAGGGTAGTTATAAGCTACTTTTCATACAAACATAAAACTATTTTATGAAAAAATATTCAGCGCATTCGTACCCTACAGGTTATCATTTTATGAGGAGGAATATCAAAGAGAAAACTTTTTCATAATCATTTTGAATGATAATATAAAAATGTTATGTAGGACCACGGCTTTCCCCCGAATAGAGCCTCGGCAAACTCCTTACAACCCGAGAAACGACCGTAAGTTTCAACTTAAAATGGTATTAGAAAAAGCTTCGTATCACCGTTATTATGTTGCTTCCCCATTATTAATTTTTTTATCTCGCTCATTCTCTCACTTCAAACTTGTATACGTTCTCATCACAAGATATCATTAATTTATGGGGATGCTGAGCGCTTACATGTTTCAAAAAGTTTCCAATTTTCAACCAAAAATTCCCAAGCGAGAAATACAGCTTTTAAAAAAAGTTATGAAAGTGCTTTTGTAAAAGAGTGTCATGAGTGCACTTACATATTTAAGCTTTTATTTTGAAGTAGGTAAATGTGGGAGGATGTATGCAGCTCTCATCCAATCAATGTCATCAGCATTTTTTTTCTAATGAAGTCATCTCATGAGATTTCAAATAAACTTTTATACTCCTCAGATATCACACAATAATTCCAGGAATGGCTGTAAAAGGAGGCGAGCTTTATTGTCCATTTGGAGTGATGGGTGGATTTATGCAGCCACAAGGTCATTTGCAAGTCATAAGCAATATGGTTGACTTCGGAATGGATCCTCAAGAAGGTATTTTACAACTTGAAGAGATGCTGACATATTGCATCATGACAGATTTGAAGTATTTTGGGAGACAAGTGCACTTGTTTTCTTTAGAAATCCTTGAAATTGAGATGGGTTACCACTTTAAAATCTTTTATCGACAGATTTATAACATTTTTAACTGGAGCGTGTACTTTATAGCTGTCGCTGACCTGGTGAAATTGAAATTGTGCAGAGATTTTTTAAGAAATAATTTCTATTTTTACAGCTTTGGACGCACCCCGTATCCAAATCGATAGTGGAACAAGTGCCGGTCGAATTCAATTAGAGGAAGGCATTCGAGATGATGTTCGTCAAAAGCTTCTCGAAATGGGCCATAACGATCCCTACTTCTTGACGGGTTGGGATAGAGTTAACTTTGGGATGGGTCAGATCATTCGGAGAGATCCTCAAAGTGGAGTTTTATGTGCTGGCAGTGACCCAAGATGTGATGGACATGCGGTGCCTCTGATTTAACCAGAGTCTACCTCTTAACAGTATAATGTTGTATGTATGTACTATCTTGTCTAGTGAAAAATTGAATTTGTTGATTTACATGAAAATGAAATTTGCTGAGATTGAGACGTCTGGATAAATGCTATGCTAAAAGCATCTTTCATAAGCTAGTTGTTTAATATGTATAAGAAAATAAAATTCTGTGTACTAAATATGAGGATAGTTCGTAGAGAAAGTTGTGGGTATCTTTTAGCATTCTTCTTGGAAAAGCAACCTATTCAGTTTCACTGGAACTACCAATCAAATGTCTAAATTAAGACTTAATAAACGATCTTGAACTTATAAAAGCAGAAATGTATAAAGAAATTAATGTCTTTTAAAAGTCAGCAATAAAAGAAAGTATTTGGCTATTATTTACTCAAGTTGGATATTCATCCAAAATATTTTTCTCAAAGACAATATTTCATCAAACTAAATCAAAAGTCTTGTCTCACTTACCCCAAAGCTGGTGCGGAGAAAACTCAAAACTAATTTTCTTACTTTAATCATAATAATTATTTATTTTCGTATCTTCAAATCAAATATTTTTAATTAACATCTAATTATTTCATGCGCTCCACATTTACATCAGTCCACTTACAAAAATTACATACAATTCCGTTCTCTCATAAAACATCTCGTATTTTTAAAAGAATCTTCAAAATATTTTGTTCCATTTCTCATAATTGGTTCTATTAGATATTTGTTTTTCACATCATATTTCGCAGAAAGTCTGTTCTAGGTACAAACAACGTGATAAAGCTGATAATTAGAAGTCGGGAAGTAGTCGAGCGTGTTCCACTTCCTTCCACAATTGGAATACAGTTGTCGGGATGAACATGTATGCAATAATTCATCGGGTTAGATTTCGTCCTTAGCGTGCTTCGTACCAGAGTCTCTGCCATTTTCATAAGGAAGCTGGAAGCATCCCTGTCGCACGAGTAAGACGAAGATTTCTTGACACAAGTGAGGAATTCGAGTCGAACGCTAAAAATGCAAACAAAATTAAGTAAAATTAACGTTAGCATTATTTAGAGAGCAAATAAATGGTCCTCTACTTTTTAAAAAGATTGCAATTTTTATTAGAAAAGTAAAACATTCTGTGCATGTGGAAAGAACCTATACCTTGAGTTAAATCATCCACTTCAGACAAAGCGCACAAATAGTCGTGACAATTTACCTTTTTTAACTACTGGAAAAGTCACATTTTTCTTGGAAGAGCAAAACTTGCAAATATTACAATCTCAAAAGCATATTTGCACTAATGGGTTTCCTGACTCCAGAAGAACCTTTCCAATTTCCTTCCACTTTTCAGACCACATTATTATTCATGAATTTTTTTGCTGCAAACTGTTTCCCAGAATCTCTTAAAGTACCTATTGATATGCTTTTCTCTGTCTCGTTTTCTTTATCATGGATTTGTTTTATTCCTTGTTTAGTTCCAGTCTGCCCTGAGAAAACAAGCTTTTGAAGCATCTTATTTATCTGACAGTAAAAGTTTCATAAATCACTATCATTCCAGAATTCCAGAGGAAATGGGATGTGCTACTCAAGCGGAGAACACGGGGGAAATACGAGACTGAAAAGTAGACAAGAAACCCCACTTGGCATATAGGCAACCCCCAACAAATATTAAAAACTCCGAGATGACAGCAAAAGCGTAATATTTCATTTGCTTTGACAAAACATATGAAGTCGTTTAGACCAAAAGTCATGTAATAATCACCGTCATTTTCTCCTCAAAAATATTGGGGGAATGAGGTCTCATCGTCAGCCTCTGACTCTTGACGCACAAGCGATTAATGGAGACATCATCGACTTTATCATCTCCCGTTTGTCAGTTTTTATGAAAAATAGAAAATCTTCTCAGGGTCGCTTGTCATCACTTCTCTGGGTTTACTAATAGTACTATGATGATGCTATGATGAGACTAGTTATTACCTCTCTTGTGAAGTGAGGAGAAGAGAGGGATTTCATAATATAAATATTATTCCTTTTTCTGTTTCCCTTTCGCGGGGAATAATAATCGACGATATTTGGAGCAAATGGGAATATTATTCGTGTGTTCGTGTCTGTTCTCGAGCTGTCGATGAAAGAAAACTAATAAAGCTCTATTCATATCGAATTGTTTGATCTGATTCGAGCCTATGATGAGACATATCTCAAGGATGAGACTGGTTGGTAGACGAGGTGGAAAAAGCATTTCAGTATTGATTTTGTCATTTTATTTCTGAAGTGTAAATGTCGTCATATACTCCTTTTTTCTTAAATGTAATAAATTTCCAAGTCAAAAGGGAATAACCAAGCGGGAGATTATTTAAGAAATAATACGTGACTTTCGGATATTGTTTTCGCCTACAACTTAGCACATATAACTAGAACCAGATTTTCTAGATGAGAAATTTCTTCTAGCTTTACACGGCTAGCGTTTGACTATAGAGGTTATAGCATCTGTTTCCTGTTCTTGTCGCGCCTGCTTTTGTTCCGGAGCAAATGAGGAGACACTCTTCCACTTACGCTTCAATACTTGCCCCTCAAGATTTCGAAGATGGCCGGAAATGAAGTGAGTCGTGAGCAATTGGACGGTGGGATTGCCGCTATTTCTAGAAGTGGGAAATGGTTTTCCCAAACACTAAAATAGACATTAATATAGTGGTAATTCAGAAAGCAGGCAGATCCAGACTGAACCACGAGCAAGTCTCTTATTACGTGTCTCATGTTTATTACCATTTGCCAGACAAATGTCTATTAAAAACTAAAGAATAACTAATATTAAACCGCAAATGAAGAATTGCATAACAGCTTAATATGGATCCAGACGAGCAAGATTGAGAAGAAAAGATTCACAACTGTTTCCCTAATTCTTTTACACATGTCATTTTATTTACTGTTTACACTCACGCTTGACACATTTGTCCTATGGAGGAAGACACAATTAAGGAACTACGCCATTCCGATAGGCTTATGTAAGCATTTATATTAGTAGTAAGTTATATGGAAATGCTAGGAACCGGTGAAGGCTAAAAGTATAATGAAAGGTTAAACTGACAGGGATTAGAGAAAAGGAAAACCTAAACAATACCATGCCCCATATACAGCTTCCCAAATAAAAGAGTGAATGTCATTCTGTCAAGTTTACCTCGAATCATGTAAGTTACACACGAGTTGCTTTCACCATAAAAAAAACTTTTCTCGACTCTTACATAACATATTTCTTTAGTCATTTAGTAATAAATTTACTCATCCTTTTCTTTGTATTTCCAATTTATTTAACATCTAACATGACTAATCTCGTTGTATTTTTTCTGTGATGAAAACAATAAAAAGACTTACCAACAAAACGCGGTATAATTATGCCTCGAATTTCGCTTCAAACCCTCCACGAATTGTCTCGAACATTCATCCCAATGCGGAGAAAGTTTTTTGTAGCAGACCCTGTGCTTCAGGTAGTCAGCTCGGAACCTCGCATCTTTGCAAAGGAAGGTATACATCTCGTGTGCCCCGGTAATGGACGCTTTCAGTTTTTGTCTGTGCTTTTCTGGGAGACAGAGCTTGGCCCAGTTGTCAAAACAGTTTATTCCACTGTTATAAATTCTGCAAAATAATAAATGTATAAAGAGCTCAATTTATTGTAATTCATGGCATGAATATTAGATGTCGGAAGAGATTTCTTTCTTCCAAGAAGGTCTGTGGGAAAGCAAAGCCTGTTTCAATGTTTTGCTAAAAGGTCGTTCTGCTTACTTAACTGTTTGTAATTTTACCTTTGGTCTCATACCTTTGGAGAAAGTTTCTCTTACGAAAGAGAAAGTATTGTTTGCAGGTTGCTTCAAATATGTTTATTTAATTTATCTAGCGTGACCCTGAAGTTAGTACGAGTTAATGGATTTACGAATGGGATGATAAGCAAAACTGACAGAGGAAAAAGTTTTTATGATATTACAAAAGTTTTACTGGGGTAAGGGTCATAGACATAATGTTTTACTTAAAAGAAATGTGGATTGTTGCTTAATTTAAGGAAATGTGGATTGTTGCTTAATTTAAGGAAATGTGTATTATCATGAAAAAGTCATCAAAGATGTTGCAAGCAAAATAGGCACGGGTTTGCTTTAATGATGAAATCTTAAAATGCTAATTAGCTAATTCTTTATTTACTTAACTTACCGACAAGCTGTTTCAACTGCTTGCGGCGTACTTGGAATCCCCGTTGCATTCATTGGAGGAAGCCCATCCAAACATCCTTTGAGTACAGCCGTGTCGCAATTCTTCGATTGGACTTTTCTCCTCTGACTATTACTATTTGTTCCCAACTCTTCATCCGAATCGGAAGGAGGTTGTTGATTATCAAAATTTCTAAAGGAGGAGGCTATCACGGAAGCAGTATTCTCCTGTGGGTGGCCATTGCTACTGTGATTGCTATACAATACGGACTTATGGGGGCTAATGAGATGTTTCGAATTCTTAGAAATGTCAGAATCCGTATAGTATTCTGCTCCACCATCATTACCATGCTGGACTGCAACCATAGATTGGTGAAGATAGGTTGATGCTCCTGAGGAGGGAGATGAGGATTGGGATAACGATTGCAATTTCGTGGCTTCATCCATCCGTTGTGGTTCGCCACCTGTAATCTCGACACTGAGGAGGAATAGACAAGTGAGGAGAAAGCAGCATGTTTGTTGACTACATGCGAAAACTTGCGATACTGTTGATATCATCGATGTACTAGAACAAAGGGATTGTGTGAAGGCTCTTGGATCTGTTTTGATATTCGATCGATTCAGAGAATTGTTACTCCGTTTAAATTTTGAATGTACCCGTGAGCATAATAATGATGCCGGGGAGACTGTGGAGGAACGGAGGAGATTTGATTTGTGCATGGCTGTGAATATATTCTAGTGCTATCAGCACCGAACTATAAAGGTTTTCCAGAAATTCGATTTTTTTGGCAAACTATTATTTGAAAATGATTCAAGGTCTGCGATCCGAAAAAATACCGTTTAATGTTTTGACAGGTGTTATTGATGGAAAGTTATTATTTGGCACAAACACTTTCTTCACTTCAAGGATGTACTCAGAATGCACCAATTGGCACAAAAACAGTATTCAATCCATAACTATCAACTTTCACATTCAAGAGAAAGGTGTACTGAGAGAGTTTTAATTAGTAACAATATTGTTTGGGTTGATATCAAATGACCTAATAGGACATTGACTTTTTTGTTGACGTAGGATCTGCATCAACTAAATTGGGAGTTTTGCACTCACTAAATTCATGAGATGTGATAGTGAGAGCACGAGTAGGCGACTGTTTCTACACATGTACTAAAATTGGGGCACTATGAAATATCACTATTTAATTGTTCTTCACTTCACCCTGAGCAGATTTGAACTATAAACTGAAATGTTTGTTATTCTTCAGATGTGCAACAGCATTTTTTACTGCGCAATTATAATTGCTCACGATATTCAAACGATTTGCAAAAGCAAAAAGTTGCATTTTGCTTACTATTAAAGATAAAACGTCGTTAACAATTTCATCAAGCTATTCGCTGTCCAACAGGCAATAGATACCATTCGTTCCCATACTCCTTTACACTCTTTAGTTTGGATGACATCCGTCGGTTCTTGCAGCCCTCCGCAGAGTGAGAAAGATCAGATTTGACTCTCCGCTTATATCCCCATCCTCAGAGCTCACACTTTACGAGACTGAATCTGATGACACGCAAGCGAGCGAATGAGGAAGAAAACCAAGCACACTCTTTTTATACCTCGATCCCACTTTTCCCAGAAAGGGTAGAAAATATATCTGCTTCATCTTCTTTCCCTTTTCAACAACAAGTACGTGTATATTTGCGTGTTTCTAACTGTTTCCTCTTTTGTGTGGTCTCAAGGGAGATAGTTTCGTGTGGATTCACTCTTTCCTTATTGATACCTTCAGTTAATAAACGTCTTATATTTTTGCACACCATGCCTTGGCTTCATCCTTCTCATCTCAAAACTCCCCGTGAAGAAATAAAAACTGATTTCCAATATATTGCATTCCACCACTTATTTCTTTTATCAGACTGCACTTGTCTGGAATTTTTTCTCCGAAAACTCCCAACATGGAGGTGGTAGACTATAAAATTAGAAATAATTTGACAATAGAAATCCAACTCAGAAATAGCATCTGCACAATTTCTTTATGCCTTTACTGAAAGGGACAAGAGAAAGTATTTACTTACGAGAAAGCAATTTTCTTCAAGGTGGAATTTGGCAAGTGTTATTCAAGCGATGTATGTTTACCCAACATTATAAAACCAGTCATATCTAACGTGGGAATGAATAACAATAGATTATAATGGATGGAGAATCTATTACGCATTTAATTAAAACTGGGCAAGTGAAAGCAAATAAAGGTTTTTAATGGGATCATCCTTGTTTTACATTTCACTTGACATTCTTTCTCAATCTTTTAACCATCATCTCTGAGAATCTTGAATTGATTATTCAGTTCACTGGACAAAACATGCTACATCATCTGCTCACTTTCTCACCAAAAATGTATGATGGAATGACTTTTAAAATGAAGAAAAATGAGATATCAATGGACATTTCGGTTTATCCTGTCCATTTTTTCACATGAGTGGGAACGGATTGACTTGCAATTTACTTGTAGCTGGAATGCTGTTGATGATGTTGATCATTCAAAAGTATGCGGCCAGGAAAAAGGCTTCACATGAATGAAATGTGAAGCCCGCAGCACGAAAGATTCTCCGATGTATCCATCACCACTCCATTTATATTTAGGGAGAAGCCCTCATGGAAATACGAGATGTCCAAGGTTTCCCATCGAGGTTGGATTTCACAGACAGGCTGAAAATGGAGAATAGTGACTTGCAATAAAGTATAGAATGCGGTTCGTTGCGTTCCATACTTTACTTTTATTGTAAAAGTTTGATATGTTTTAAAAGTTAACAGAGAACCGGTATCCTTGAGGCTCACCAATAGTCTCGAACAGATACTTTTGCCAGCTTTTAACAGACAGTTTTCAACTTATGGGGGAATGTGAACTGCGTAGTTGGTTATCCTAAAACTCTATTAAACTTATTTAACATCATCGCATTGGATAATCCATTGGAAAGTAGACAGAAATGGATCTCATCCTGGCTAAACTTTTACCACATTTGGAAGTGAAAACTGTTGCACAGCTCAAGAGAAAGTTTTCTTTTCCATCCACTTAGGCAATCTACCTGGATGACAATAAGATAAAATGAGTATAATCCGATTTATCACTCCCATTTCACCAAAGTTGTAAAATGGATTTCTTCCACTTTTTTCCATAATATTTCACTTTATCCCTTTTTAACTTGGCAGAAGTGCATAGAGTTAAGAACTTGTTGTCCTCCACTCGTCTAAAAAACATTGATGTTGATAGCCTTCTGCTTTTATTACGGTTGTTGAACGAGTTATTCGTGTAGAGCAAGTTTGTTTAACACAGATTTCCTTTATTTGAAATTGAATTGCACAAGTTGTCGCGTGTTATTTACATAAGTAAGCTGTAGACGGAATGAGGATATACTTTAATTTAAGCTCATTTACTTTCCTGGAAATTCTTACCTTTCACTCTATAAGACGGATAATAGCAAATGATTTGCCTTTAAGACATTTACATACTTGTACTTATACAGACTTCAATATCCTCTATAATCGACTTCCGAAGTTAATTTCTTTAAACGACAAGCAGGACCTGTGGCAGGCTATACCTGTTATCAGCAAGAAAGCATCAAATTTCTTGGAATTCTTGGAATTTAAATTTTATCACACATGTCTTGAGGCGATTGTTCTTGAATGTGAACAGGCAACAGAAATGTGATATTCCATATAAAAGAGGGCCTTATGAACTATAAGCGTTTAGAGACTAATATCTAGATAGTCAATTAATTGCTTGTAATCTAATGAAAGACAATCTCCCAAAGAAATGTGGCAGAGCGTGCCATCATTTCACCCTTAACATTTTGCGTGTTTCTCTATCCGGCAACTGAGACAATTTTCTCTGCTTCTTTATTTGTATTTTTTGCCACCAATTACATTTTGTTAAAAAGCGACTGTTTCCAACCCATGGAATGCTATAGAAGGTTATCCTCCTTTGTCCACTTCTCAACGCCATGGGATTCTATGCGATGAATGAGGTGTGCATTAATATCCCTGCAAGGACGTCATTTAACCATTTACTATCAGTGACATAACATTGTTCCTTGAGTGCTCCTTATGGAATATCTTTGATAAATGATATCAGCAACGTGGTGCGCCACAGATACTCTCTTAGACGCTTAGGTCTGATAAATACATTTTGCGAGTTTAATAAAAGGAGAATAGCGACTTTTCTTCTATGACAAGTATTGGATTTTGGATTATGATAATTTTGTTATCTAAAATAACGCATTAAGGAAAGTGAAACATCTACAATAAAACGAGTCTTCTAGAATTTATATGGTATCATTAAGAATCGATTAAGCCATTAAACAATTTAAGGCTAGTGGAAGTAATAAATGTTTTATTAGTATGGCCTTGATCTTCCCTCTTGAAAATAGCCTCACACAGCGTGAACAATACTGATTACGACAAGGGTTACGACCGATTGCGAAGGTTGCTTTAAGCATTTGTATTTTTCATATTTTTTGACAGATGCACAGGAAATGCTCATGTTTAGAAAAGTTATGTTTTACGCAATACAATTTACGATTTGCAATTCATTTGAGACATTAAAGCCAAGAAAAGCAATCTCATGAAAAATAAATTGCTTAAATATTCATTTAACTTTGATTAGTCAACTACTATTTCATTCAACATTTGATGTAATTTTCTACAACAGCATTTCTCAATCCGAGTCTGTAATTTTGACACCAAATCCTACCGACTTTTACACAACTCACGTTGCATACTAGCCCACTTATCTTATCAGTTAAGCCATGCACGTCTATTGTCACACTGGCCGATTCATACGCAATACTTGTCTTCCAGAATCACACAACTAACCCAACTCCATTTTTATCAGGCATGTGAGCGATGATATTCACTACAATAATTTTTTTAACCGGCCGACTCGACACAGTATTATATTACGTAAAACATCAGCTAAAGAAGGAGCGGGAGGACAATATAGTTTAAGTATCTATTTTCGCCAGCACGCAACTTAATACAATAATATACACAGGAAAAAACAGAAAAATGCTCGTATGCTGTTCCAGTTGAGTGAAGAAAAGTATAGATCAATAAATTTCCAGTGTTTATACGGCTAAATAAAATTTACTTGTACTGCAATACAAGATAGCATTTGCAATCAGTTTTGTTGAGTGAGTTCATCCTGCTCTGTCCTTTCAAGTTAGTACAAAGAGTTCACTTTTGCAGACTCTCTTTTCTCATTAACTGTTTAGTGGAAGCTGAATTTCAAAGAATAATTAGCACTAGTTCAATTGAGACTGAAGTCATTTGACATTTGTATACGCAAGACTGACGTTTTTGTGATAGTGGTTTCAATAAAGGTACTACAGGTTCCCAATTAAGGTATGGAAATTTCAATTAGCTTTGCTTCAAAAGGCCAGTTGAAAGCAATCTCTTTTTCAGGAACACTAGTTAGTTAGAATAATTAAAAAATACATGGAATTTTTACACCTGTTTTGAAGGGAAGCTGCGGTCGATGTACACTTGCACATGTAGCATTTATTTCATTAGAAATGAAATTCGAGCATGCGTTGTAATCATTCCATGCAAATATCCATACTACATATAGCTCATTACGCACGTTGCATTATGACACTTTGCGTAATTTCACCCACCTACAATTTATAAAAGTATTTTTAAGCATCTCAGGTTTTATAGAAAATGTTCTTGGAATAATAATATTCTCTCATTAAATACCTTTTACGTGTAATTTCACAAGAAAAAGTTCAAACTTTGTAACACGTTGAACACTCAACAGCTTTTCTCAAGTCGTTACAGTTTTTCTAGAGCAACTTATTCTCTTAGTATTCCAAGCATTCTCACAAGACAAGTGCAATATCCCGCGGGCTCTAAGAAAAAATTATTTTGATTCGTCCGACTTTTTTCTTTTTTTTCTCTAATAGGAAGGAAGATATCAACATGCTTTTCCATAAAGCGAAAGGTATTTATTCGGTGGGGAAAACGATGTCTGGACTAAGTTTTGTACGGTTTGCATCATCATCACGAAAAGGATTATCTACATCTTTGGTGGGCTTAGCATCTTTTTCGCGAACAGGAACTAATGGCATGAAACACGGATTGATGAATGCAGAGAGGGCAAGTGTTAAATTTCCAAGAAAACTTGTTGTAGCCTTGAATGGGCAAAGTTTTCTTGTTGGGAATAGTAATTATAGTACTGCCCCGAAAATTCCAAGTCATGAGCAAGTAAGTTAATGGCTTTTTGACCGACCTATTAGGACTTTTTATGAAGTGACTTAACTTTCCATTTCAGACATTTTATAATTATGAGAATATAGTACAAAATGATATATAAATTGCACTTTTCTCAGCAATATAAAGAGCAACAAAAACGCAACGAGGATGCAGGAGTGATGACAGAACTGGTCCGGGACTTCTTGGAGCCTGCCGATTTCTACAAGGCCATTAAGGAAATTGGGATTGATTTTTATACTGGAGTCCCCGACTCTCTTTTGAAAGGTAGGGATCGCCACACTTCAATGCTTTATTAGTGCAACGCTATATAAGCTCATTGATGTACGGCAGAAAGAAGCTTTCAACTTAGAAAGTCAATTAATTAAGTCCACCAAATAAAGTTCTTTGATAAAGTTCTTTGAAAATTCTCTAATCTGGTAGAGAAGAGAGTAGAATTAGAGCACTTTTTCAGATACATGAAAGCATTGTAGAGTGTAGACAGTATTTGCCCACGTGTTTGCAACTCAATGAATCATTTATTTTGTTACTTTTGATCATGATCAATCAAACGTCAATGTGAAAAGGCTAATGGAGATTTTGCGCAAAACGTAATATTGACACACTGCAGTAGTCATGATAAGTAAAGATAAACATGGCGAGTGTGTCATTAAAATTGTCAAAGGCTTTGATTCGCCTTTCTTATTGTGCCCCACTTAAGTAAAAAGATCTTTTGCAAAGTGCCATTACTTAAATGCATTTACTGGAACAGAAGAGGTTATATTATTTTAATGTAACGTGAGTGGTGAAACTACAATGCAAAAATCAAATATGACTCATCATACAAGACAGTCTATCATAACTTGAGTGGTTCGGTCTATCTAACTTGTGCAATATCCGTTTCAGAAGGAAATTTTAAAAACGCAATAATCCTCAATTAACTTCTTCCCGGGAGTAATTGACAATAATATAAAGGAATTAATTATTATATCAATGAGTCAGATTCAGGGTGTAAACAAGGTGCCCTTTTCTGAAGTGGTTGTCCAATTTCCTTCTTTCAACAGGAAGTTGTTTGTTTCTACTTTTCCCAAGAAAGAACATGATTTCATGCCTCTCAAACTCTTTTGTTCTACACGAAATAGATTTCTGTGCCTTTGTCACCGACAACGTTCCTGCTTCTCACCACGTAATTGCTCCGAATGAAGGGGCTGCCATTGCTCTCGGAGCTGGATATCATCTCGCCAGTTCTAGAACCCCTTTGGTCTACATGCAAAACTCGGGGTTGGGAAATGCTGTTAATCCATTGGTAAGCAAGTGACCTTTTTATGCCCTTTTTATTAATTAGAACAATGTAGCAATTTCCATAATAATGTCATAACCAACTGCGACAAGGCAAAATGATTACAATTCACAATCAGACCAATACTGTCTAGAATATCTAATTTGGTTAGCAAAGTTCTATTTTTGCTAAAACATTTTAACCAAATGGGATACAAAGATTAAAGCCCAAACTTTATATGGCAATTGGATAGATAGCTTAAAAGGGAGTCTTCTAAACAATGAGCAGAATAGAATATTAAGTAGAAAAGTGTCCACCCAACATTTCAAGAAAATTAGTCGGAGAGATTTTTCTTCCAAGAAGGAAGACAGTCAGCTCTTATCCTAATTGCTACATTATAGTGTTTCATTTATTTTCTAGTCTTTGTCGCTCCAGATAGAGAAAACATGCTCCTAAAATGCAATACCCTGAATGTAACTTATTAGCTTTCTACCATCCCAGCCCTCAACGATTTACCGCTTGAGATAGAGAAAGATAGATGATAAAATTAATGTATGAAAGTGGATCTTCGCGGAAAAATACGTATTAAGTTGGTATTCATTTTAATTACTTAATTCCAGGTTAGTCTGTGTGCTCCCGAAGTCTATTCTATTCCGATGCTGCTACTTATTGGTATGTTTTCCGCTATGCATTTATCTGAGTTATTTTTTTTTGCAGATTTATTCAACAAATTCTCTGTAATGGATGATTATTTTTATTCTAGGTTGGCGAGGAGAGCCAGGCAAGTACTTTTTCACAGTTTGAACCCAAAACGTCAGTAAGCTTCGTTTAATGTGAAACAAGCGCACATAGTCAAGTAGATATAAGCTCTTCGATCTGCGTGGTTGATGGAAAATTGAGAAAAAATGTTACAAATAGCAAATTTTGAGAAAGAACAACTTCAAATTTCATTCAAGCTTCCGATTAAGTACACATATGCATACAATTAGAAGCAACGCTTAAAAGGAGGGACACGCAGCGAAGAAGAATTTAAACATTTGCAAACGATTAATGTGCTTTCTTTTTTCATTATCAATTCAAAGCTTTTGTACTTTGCAGGGAAAAGGGACGAGCCACAACATCGTGTTCAGGGTCAAGTTACACCAGGACTTTTAGGCAAGTCTAGATATTTCTATACCTGTAAGATCATTAATGACCCCACGTCATGATGTCACAAGATTTCTAAGAATCAGATCGCCCCTTCGATTATTTATGCTCCAACTTTAACACAGATTTGATTTAGTCAAGTATTTTTAGACTCTAAAGTCAGTGACATTTCACACATATGAAAGTGTAGGCGTCTACTTTCACTCTCTTTGCACCTCGGCAGAATTAAATTGTTACTTGTCACTTACACGAGAAATCAGTCCCTGTACCCAATCCACTTATATAGAAAATTTAAAATCTATTTTTCCTCACAGCGGCCTTAGGAATTCCCTTTCAATCACTCCCAGATTATCTGGAAGGAGCCCAAGTAAGTTCATGCTAATAGCAGTTTCAGGTTAATTTAATCTGTCTGCCACCAACCGACGAATTTATTACAATTCTAGCAAGCATTATATACAGCCAAGAAGCACCTGGAACGGACACAAACGCCTTATGCACTCCTAGTGAAAAGACAAACTTTCACTCCCTACAAGATGCAGAAGAAAACAATCCTGGATGAACTAGAGCATCAACGAATGCGAAGGGAGGATGCTATCGAGACTGTGATTAAAGCAGTGAGCGATCGAGACATTATTGTGGGCACTACTGGAATGTCCTCGAGGTAAAGGAAGTCAACAGCAGAAAAATCTCCTTTATTTACAATCTCTCAACTGACCATAAACTAAATTGTTTCCGCAATAAATTGCGTACTTAAATTCTTTTGTGATTTCTCCAACTAGTCTCATCTTGCCCAGTAGCATTTTTATGAAAACGAAGAGCTCTTCCACTTCACAAAGTTTCACTAAATGAAAAGTTTTTTTTTCAACTTTTTTTTGCAGAGAACTATTTGAATTGAGAAAGAAAAGGGACGAAGGGCACGAAAGAGACTTTTTAACAGTTGGATGTATGGGACATGCTACTTCCATAGCTCTTGGCATTGCGATTCAGAAGCCGAGTAGGAGAGTTTATGTAGTGGATGGAGATGGTGCGTTGATAATGCATATGGGGACACTTGCCACAATAGCTCAGTAAGTCTATGGTTGAATGTTTTTACAAAGAGAAAACTTCCCTTTTTACCAATAAGCCCTTTGTATTCAATAAGAGAACAGTAATTGAGGTTATAACTAAAATGCTAATAAAAGAACGGAAGCGTAAAGTTCCGGGAAATCCACTTTTATAAATCTCTTTTTGCTTCCTAGAATCAGCCCCCCTAACTTAACCCATATAGTATTGAACAACGGTGCCCATGACTCTGTTGGGGGGCAGCCTACAGCGGCAAGCAGGGACACTTTCTCTATTCCTAGGTTGGCTTCCGCTGCCGGGTATAGAACTACACAAGTGGCTTCGACTGACTCTGAGATCATTGAGGCAATCAAGAATAGCCAAGGTGTTGAAAAGGGACCACATCTAATAGAGATAAAAATTCGTCGGGGTTCACGCAAAGATCTTGGCCGGCCTACGCGTACAACGATACAGAACAAGGTGGACTTCATGCATTTCCTAGCCATCAATGGTTCTTCGTAAATACGAAAATGATAAACAGTGCTTTGAATTTTTGTACCAAAATAAATATGATTTTATATCAAAATCAAATGGGTGAACAGAATAAGTAATTAGAATGTGTAATTCATTCAACAAAGAAGTCTTCATCGTCATCATCATCATCATCATCGTCATCCTCATCATCATCATCATCATCGTCATCCTCATCATCATCATCATCAAAATCTTGAACATTTTCACTTCCTGAATGAAACTGTATATCCCTCAGCGAGAGATCCTCTAATGCTTTCTGATAATTCGAAGGGCCCGGCTTCTGACCTTTTCTTCTGGATTTACCTGAAGCCACACCGGGATTGAGGACCCTTTTTGCAGTCCGACGGATTCGTTTCGCCTTTACTCTACGATGTGGCGCTGCCTTTACCTTTTCTCGGGGTTCAATTTGACCAGGGAGGATTTGGATTGACTCAATTGAACTTTCGGATGCTGCTGGAATTTTTCCTGTGAATTTTCAAACAAAAAATTAATATATGAATGAAGCACATATAATTTATAACGATGAAAATAATAGCTAACTGACCATGCTCATGCAAAACATTTTCCAAGTAATGATTCATTATATATCGAAAGTATTCGTAAGAGCCCTCCTTCAAAAATCCAAATCTTTCGTCGTAATCTAAGCCACCAGTGGATGATAACTTTTCCAGCGTCTGGATGAGAGCTTTGATTTGGTCCAATTTAATATCGCAAAGCTAGAACAAAATCAGAAATGAAATATATGGTTAGAAAGACATGTCTAAGTATACAAGATTCTTTATTTTTACCTGATAGAACATTTGTGTTTTTGGAGGAATGTGATCCGGTAAATATCTGTGATTTGCTTCTGCACTTTTTGGTCCCACGTTCATGAATCTTCTGTAAATAACTGCGACAAAAGTTTAATATGATTAATTTCAAAAGTAAACAAATGTAGTAGTATTTTAACAGTCAAAGAAAAAAATACATACAAGGAATTCTAAAATCCACTGACTGGTAAATGACATAATTAGGACTCTTTCTAGGGTCAACTCCAAATTTGATCCAAGTATTTCTCCACGGACCATTAGCAGCAAAATAGGCAAAGTGGGGAATGATGTATTTTAAGGTTTGAGAAGTAATTTTAGTTGCGTATTCTAAAGCAACTTTCGACCAGATAGGTCTCTCTTCGAATTTGATGCGTACAACTTCAATCAGATCTTTCTTAATCTGCCGGCGTTCTATATCTTTAAGTGCTAAGGTCAAGGGCTGTGATGGAATTTCTTGAGAATTTTCAGGAGCATTAGCGTCAGCTTGGAAGTTGTATGAAATCGTGTATATTATTCGCTTCATTCTATTGGAAAATATGGAGTCGTCAGGCGGAAGTCGTTTGGTCATACCCTCAGATTTTTCAGACACGATCAACTCATCTATAAGACCTCTCTGCAAATTGAGAGAAAAACGAGTTAAGACATTCGCATTTAATAGGAATCAACAGTAAATACAAGCGTAAATCTACAACTTACCGCAGGATTATCAATTCGGCACATCGCAGGCGGAAGACTAAACGTTTGACAAGGAGTCGACTCATTAACAAGATCCATCATAACCATTTTCTCTGGGTTGTCCGCTGAACCTAAGATGGGGAAAATTCTGTCCTTTATTGACACCAGTGTTCCATCCGGATTCTTTGTTGCAGGCAAATATTGAAAGTCACAGAGTCCTGCAGAAAACAATGCATTTCTAGTTCTAATGCAATGGTTCTAGAGGTAAAAGATACGTAATTTCAAAATATGTATTAATACCAGTAAATTCATATGATCTATGAACAATTCCTAAAGTTTCCACTTGTATATTCGGATCCAATGTTGATTCTGGAACTTTCGGCAGCTTCACATTATACTCCTTGGATTGCTTAGGCTCCCAAGCCTTCTTCGTTATTCGCTCCTTAAGCTGTTTGTCTGAAATACGCTTATCTTCCTTTAATAAGTCTTGCTTCTTATACTTCTTATCATTTATCGTCACAAATCGATCATGTCCTCGACTATTCTTTACATGCAGCTGATTGTCCAACAACATATCGTGAATGAGCTCTGAAGACAATGGTTCCGCTCCAAGTGTATCCAAATTAATTTTTTTACTTTCCTCTGCAGACTTTGTTTCTTGAGTTTGTCCTTCTCCGCCAATCCCTCTGCCCTTGCGATATCTGACTCGAAGCAGTAACCCGCAACCACTTCGACCCTGTGCGGTAGCTCCGTTTGCAAATGGATCGTTGGGACGGAACTTCAATGTCAGCTTCTTATTGGGCTGCTCAAAAATCTAAATCATAAACCAAAATCAGGTTACATGTCCAAGGTTCGAAAACCATCTGCTGAAATTGAAATTTGCTTCTTACCTTCGACACTACCCCCATTCCTCCCAACATCTCCACCGCCTTATCATTATTAACCACATTCCCAGGAAACATGACATGAGTCAACCTCGACGCTGTATTCGGCACCGTAAGCTGGACCACTGTTGGAACACCCTCTTCAACATCATCATCCTTCTCATGCTTCAAATTCTGAGCCTGCTTCATAATCTCCCTTTCCGCATGGATTTTCTCGTACAACATATTCACTGGTTCCTCCACCGGATTACCCTCAGCATCTTTATGCATTTTCAACAACCTTTTGATCCTCGAAGGCTGCTTTTTATACATATTCTTCAAATTATAAATCCACTGGTCCTTTTTCGCCAAGAATTTATACTTCTTCAACAGCTCCACAAACTTGTCAGGA
>JAHZMU010002779.1:0-14148 GCA_027743725.1 Rambutsinella grinnellia | reverse complement strand
TCCCCCCAAACGCGCGCCACACCTCCCCTGGGGGTTACCTAGGCTCGCTTCGCTCGCAAAAGAGCTCGCTTCGCTCGCTCACTTCTATCTGATTTAAGACTTGCTTTATAATCAAACCTCTCTCACTTCCCTCTGGTTTGAAACCTTTTGTCTCATGCAACCACTTCACCTACTTTTCCTACATAAACTGGCAGTACATTTTTGAAAAGTAACCACCCCCCGCAAAAGTTGTGAGGAAAAAACTAAATGTATTAACCCCTTTCTTTCGGTAGTTGGCTTTTTGCAACTTTTTCCCACCTAACATTTGAAGCAATTAAAACCAGTAAGTACACTCTCTTCACCTGTTCATCCTCTACAAAATCATATATAACTTATTGGGTTCGACTCAGAAGCTTAGGAGGAGATGATTCTCAAAGACTGCCAGAACCACTATTGAAAATACATGATTTTGATTTTTGTCAGATTTTTTCAAGATTAGTGTATCACTTTGATAAAAAATGGTGTTATATAGTTGATGTAGGTGCATTCTCCAGTTTTCATTTAAACTTGGATTAAAAGTCTGCCAAAAAGTGTCAACAATCTTTGTTTTTCTCATTTTTGCATTTATGCTGAAAATCAAAGTTGACATCTTTGAATACTTTTATCTCACAGTGTTTCATAAAAACAATTCAAGTATTATACTTCATTTTAATCAGCTTGGATGGAGGTTCAAAACGCTATATTACTTATGGCGTCAGAACCGCTGGTTACCCCTGGACAGAATTTTTTATAATGTGTGTATTAGATATACTGATTTGAGAATGTAAATTTAATTAAAATAATACCAGTGAAATATATTTCTGATTCCATTATATTCCACTCTCGATACAAATGATAAAGTAGGTTACTAGCAGGCTGAGAAACTAAAATAAAAGAAAGCTCATTAAACTTTAAAAGAACCACTTCCTCTAAATATTTAACAGTTGCTTACAGTGGCAATCAGGCCGTAAGTGATAGTGAACATATTATTTCTCCTGATCGCCACGTATTTTACATTCAACTCGTGCAGGATAATATTAACTTCTGATTAATCAAATTATTGATTTTGAGCTAAACACTCTAATTTAAAAAGTAATTTTATAGATGCTCATCCAATTTCAGAAATACAGGGCTGATTGCTGCTTATTTAATACAAGATATTTAAGCTTTATATGTTTTTGTCAGTGTACATAGACTGATGAAATATTGTGAGAAAGCTCCATCACTAAAGCAATTGCTATTCCACTTAAGTATGTAAATCCCAAATGCTGAGAATGTATTGCAATAGCTGATTTGACTAAAACTGAACCAAGCGGTTGTACACTTATGGACAAATTTTTGTCTATAGTTAGTCCGATAGCGGAAATTAAGGCCGGTTTCCATTATCAGTAACATCCTTTGGTTAAAATAGGAGAAAAAGTATTATATAGCATTTAGCATAAACGCATAACCTACTTGATTTTTGTAGCTTCAAGAAAAGCGGAATCCCATCTCATGAATAGTCCCCTCAGCGTTTTCCTATTTGCAGTGAATGCTGAGATGGAACAGTAATGGTACGCTGGTCTTTCTCCACATCCGTAAAGTCTAGAACCAGCTTGAGTGAGCAGAGCTGTTTTAGGAATTGTCATCACTTTCTCCACAACTTTGTTAAGACCACCTTCATCTCTGACGTAGGAAAGCCTACTTTGCGCTCTAATTTGGGATGGAATCTAATTAAAAAATCTAGATTAAATTAAAATTTAAATAGACTAAAGCTATTACATTAAATATTCTGTCGACATGTGAGTCCCCGTAAGTTATGAGATGGTAATTTAACAAAAATAGGTCTTCTTGTGAATTGATTGAATGGCTTGTAGATGTGAGTGTTGAGATGATTTTTGGTGAAAGTGAAAAAGGTTTCCATCATGACTGCAAGTAGTCCACACGTAATTGCTGTAGGATTTAAATATTTTATTGGAAATTCCAAAGTGTTCCTAAGAATTTAGAGCTTACCACCTATTTTAGAAGGCAATTTTGCTTTTCCAACTGTGATATTAGCAGAATCAATTAAAATGTGAGGGATATCTAAAATAAATGAAATGGAACATGCACATCCTTGTGGAATGAAATGGAATAGAAAAGAAATTGCAATAATTAGTCCAATAAATGCCAGTAAAAGTTTAGGTTGGAATGGTTGTAGAAGAATAACTGGAGATTGATCTCTTAATGGTTCCCGAAAGTAGATTCCAGAGCTGTTATAGTACAAAAGTTATGAAAATAGAGTAAATTTTATTCTGAAATCTAATTTAGAATTACGGTTGTGCCTCCACCGGATGAAGAATTGTTACGTTTTTGCGCTGTGAGTCACAGCCTGTGACTCTTCTAACATTACAGAGCTTGTTGAAACAGCGGCAATGTCCGCTTCTCCTAGCAAAACGCTGTCCCATGCCTTACCCCATATTGACTCAAAACGAAGGTGGATTTGATCCGGGTGTAAATTTAAGGCAAAAATTATATCCCAACCGACCAAAGTCTCACTTGAATGGAGATAGAGGATTGTTCCATTTTCTAGCAAATAAGAAGAGCCATAAAGAGAGGATCCCAGCTCACTATTCTGCAAAATGTGTAAAATAATTAGCTGAAAGTCTTTTACTTTTGAATTGTTTAATTTCTAAAAGGAGTACCAAAACTGTTATGCGGAAAACGCAAGTTAAATTCATGTCAGTTTCATCAAGTACTGAAAACGAATAAATGCTACGGATGAAAAACTGGCTACTACTGTCTGAGTGTTTTGTTTTGCTGTAATGTTTTATTTAGCAAATTGGAGGTCGTACACAATTGTTTGAAAACACAACACACAAGTCAAAGGTAATTTCCATTTATTTTGACGAATCGATGATTAAGACAAAAACATGTTTATAAAAATTCGCATTTTAAAGAACCAATCAGTTTAATTGTGTAGAAAATGGCCGAAAATTATAAAACATTTCAATAACAAAGCATGTCAAACTAACTGTCCGCAACTAACTAAAATATCAGTGGCAAGAATTTGCATATCTTTCCAGGTATAATACTATATTGCAGGAATTTTTAAGCTTTATTGCCCATTTCGGATTTCCTTTTAGTTTATGATGACGATAACCACTTTAGTCTTTAGTGTTGATGATAAAGCAGTTTTCATAAAGAAGTAAGCCATTTGCTAAAAGCATTAGAAAATAGATGAAATATATATAAACTTTAACGAAATGAATAGAAATGTATAGAAAAGTCATCACCTTTTTGACGTAACCATTTATTACTTGAGTTGTATTCACAGATAACTTAAAATGACTTATTATTTATATCATTTTATGGCATCACAAAGAACTTCTTAATTAGAGGAAATGACATTTTTATATTTAGAGTAATAAAAGTAAGTACCTGAAGCGCTTCCACAGATATTTTTGTTTATTAGCCTTCCCTTATATTAGTGTCGAGTCGCGAGTGATACTTGCTCATTATTTACGATGATTACCAGAAAGTTTCTGATCAGATTTTGGGGTAACATAATATTCAATCCTTTCCAATGGGACAATTCTGAACGGCAATATTATGTGGGTCACCAAAGAATACTCTTAATTTCAATAGCCATAGTTGGCCTATTATGTTTATCGTGTGGGTGGACGTGTCTGAAAGGAGTTATTTTATGGAGGCTCTATGGAGAAAATACAAATTGGCCTAAAATTGTCATTTTATATCCTGTCTTTTTTGGGACACTCATCAGCAATTATTTTGCACTCAAATGCTACTTGGACCCTTGTCTAGTGTGTGGCTTTATTAATCAACTTTTGCAATTTGAAACACGCCATTTCAGGGGTTTTAGCATGTTTTGGATGAGACAATTGGAGACTTCGAAATTGACACGAATCTCAATTTTTGTTTGTAAAATAATTAAAGCTTCAGCATTACATGTTGCAGTCTTCTTATTTACTTTAGGTTCGGCAATTTTTCCAAATACTGAGATAAATTTCTTTACCAATTTCCTATTAAGTATCCCAGTAACATTATTAGATCAAGTATTGGGTTCTTACGGCGAGACATCTATTGGTATGATTTTGAGGAGGCTTTGGTTGATTACATGGAACATCGTAAATTGGAAAATGATCACTACCTTCTGGACTGTTTTGAATTCCTTGATTATTCTAGGATGCACTTGGCTGAGGAATGCAATTTGGAGTTTCCAGAAGGTTGGACGGAATGCCGTCTTCTTCATGGAAATTCAAATTTTAGCAGAGTTATTTAACGAATTGTTTGGAAACTTGTTAGTCGTCTATCTTGTTTTTGTTGCGAGTCTAGAGATACTTTCAGTTTTGTATTTTATGCGGAGTAACGGCTACCACTTTAAAGGTAATGTGATGCTAACAATAATGCCAATGTTTGGAGTTTACTTGATCAATGGTGTGGTTGGAGTTATTTTCATTTTTGGGTTTTGTGGCGAGGTCCACAACTCATCACGGAAATGTTTGGAATACAAAAAAAAGAGAGTATTAGTGATTAGAAAAACGAGAGGTGGGAGAATGAAGAGGAAGTTGGCTGAAAAGATTTTGAAATCATTTCCAAATATTAGGGTTAGGTTTGGTAGCATGAATTTCATCGAGAAGTTGACCCCTGTCGTATTTGAGAATTTCGTTGTTTGTAGAATTGTTGATGGGTTATTGCTTACTAAATAAGAATCCTACTAATAAGTAACAATTACAATAAATTTTAACTAAAATTGCAAATCTGGTATTTTGTGGTCTCAATTTTTTTTATTTGTTCAAGAAGCATTTTGACGTAATATGCAATATTGACAAAGTCTATTAAAAATGCAATATTTCATAATTATTATAAAAAATAAGGTTTATTACCCATTTTAGAAATCCAGTTGGTTTATGGGCCATACATTATGGCAAAGGTACTTAATATTATTACCTGAATCCTAACAAATAATTATTATTAATACCATTTTATTGCAACAAAAAAGGTTTTTAATGTGAAAGGACATAATGTGAAATATTTCAATTAAAAATAATAAATGTAAACAGATAAAGTGCTTTAATTTTGCCTTTATTTCGGTTTTTAACCTCCCTTTAAATTAGTGACAAGTAAGCTTGTTCATTCTTGAAATGATTACCGAAAAGTTTCTAGTCAAGTATTGGGGCAACATAATATTCAATCCTTTCCAATGGAATCCATCCAAACGGAAATATTATTTGGGTCATCAAAGAATGCTATTAAATTCAATAGCTTTGATTGGCGTATTCTGTATATCATGTGCATGGACCTATCCGAAACAAATAATTTACTGGAGGCTCTACGAAGAAGATATAAAATGGCTTAGAATCTGTATTTTATATCCTCCATTTTTCGGATCAATTATTTGTAACTATTTTGCACTCAATTGCTATTTCAATCCTTCTCTAATATGTGGGTTTATAAATCAACTTCTAGAACTTGAAAGACGCCATTCTAGGGATTTTAGCCTGTCTTGGATGAGACAATTAGAGACTTCAAAAATGACACGGATCTTTAATTTGGTTTGTAGAATAATCAAAGCTTCAACACTATACGTAGCCGTCTGTATATTCAGCTTAGGCTCGGCAATTTTCCCAAACACGGACATAAATTTCTTTAACGATTTTCCGTTAAGCATCCCAATAAAATTATTAGATAAATTGTTGGGTTCTTACAGCAATTCATGCATTGGATTGAATGTCAGGAGGATTTGGTTATTTACATTGACCGTCGTTAAGTGGAAAATTGTTATTACCTTTTGGATTGTTTTGAATTCTCTTCTTCTTCTGGGCTGTACTGTGCTTGCCAACGCAATTAAGAGTTTTAGGAGGGTTGGCCGTAATGCTATTTTTTTCATGGAAATTCAAATTTTGGCTGGGTTATTGAATGAAATATTTGGAAACCTGTTAGTTGTATATCTTGCTTTTGTTGCGAGTATGGAAATATTTTCAGTTTTGTACTTGATGCGCAGTAGCAGCAGCGGCGACCAATTCAAAGGTAATGTGATGGTAGCAATCAGGCCACTTTTGTGCATATACTTCATTAATGCCATGGTTGGAGTCATTTTCATTTTTGGATTTTGTGGGGAGGTCCACAGTTCATCAAAAAAATGTTTGGAATACAAAAGAAGGAGGGTATTGGTAATGAGGAAAACCAGAGGAGGGAGGATGAAGAGGAAGTTGGCTGAAAAGATATTGAAATCTTTTCCAAATATTAGGGTGAAGTTTGGTAGCATGAATTTCATCGAGAAGTTGACTCCAGTCGTGTTTGAAAATTTTGTTGTTTGTAGAATTGTGGATGGGTTGTTGCTTACTCAATAGGAAAAAACATTTCAATTAAAAACTGCAAACCTCTGTTTAAATAATACTAATAGCAATTAAGCTTTGCAAGGAAGAATGTTCAAAAATTCGGAAAATTTGTTGTTAGGAATAATTAAACATTGCTGCTTAGTTAACCAAAATAATTTAAGAATAAAGCACGATCCTCTAACCTCTACACCATTACCAAATAAAATAAAAATTACTATAATATTTTCGTCTAGTTTAACCCCTGTTGGCTTACTTTTTTCTATATATCTCTCTCTCTCTTTTCGTTAAGTTGATTCATTTTTAGTAGAATGTTGGAAAATTCAATTTTATCCATCACACCATTATTCCGGACTTTTTGAATCTTGTCAGTCTGTTGTTAAATATGCATAGAATTCGCTTTTCAAAATACGTTTGAAATTTACAATGATAAAAAGTTTATTTTAAGTTCAGAAGGAATTACCAAAAATGTTACGCGAAAAGCAAAAGTTAAATTCATGTCAATACCATCAGGATTTTAAATGGCTAAATTTTGTGTTCATATAAAAAGAAATGCTCCGGATAACATAAAAAAGACATTAGTTGAGTTTCATGACCTATGCATATTTATCACTTGAGTCTTTCAAAATAACTTATAATTTAAAGAGTTCATTTTAGAACTTTTTCAGAGGAAACGTGAAAATATTTATTTATTTAGTACAAGCTTTCGTTGGCTTTGCGCCACCAGTATCAAGTACAAACCGAAGAATAAAATGTAACTATTTTGGTATCATTAATTTAAACATCACAATCTTTCTGATTACAATTATATTAAGTTAAATAGAGAAGGTAACCACGTGGAATTGATATCGACTCCTTCGTTCTTATTCATGACATTCGGGGTTTTCCTAATATAGAGAGCTTCTTTGAATTTCCGAGGGAAATGTCGATTTTCTTTATCGATTAAGGCGATTTAGCCAACGTCTATTTTATGTGAAGGATTTTCGTATTGATGAAGAGCTGGGGCTGATGTATCAATCTTTTCCAGACGAATGTCCTTTTCGTGTTCTTTCTTTCTGATTTTTAGATCTCTCTTAGTTTCGCCTACATAGGTGCACCCACAGTCGCAATCAAACGAATATACCCCACCTTGAACTTGTGTCGGTTGCTTATCTTTAAAATTCTGAAGATTTCTATTTATCTTTTGTCCACTATAATATCCTAGATTGATATCCAGTGATTTTCGAATGATTCTTGCCACTTTATACGTTGCCCTTCCTATGAATGGTATTGCTTGATATACGGTGTCATCATCCCTAATTCTTGGTGTTCGAAGAAATTCAATTCTTTGTTGAATTAGTTCCAATGGGTATCCGTTTGCTATTAATGTATATCTCAGAAACGCCAATTCTTCATTCAGTGAATCATCATCGCATACTTTGAAGGCCCGCATCACTAAAGTGTCAATGACGGAAGTTTTATGAGCAGAATGGTGAAATGATGAGTAGTCCAAGTATCTGTTGCTGTTCGTAACTTTCCTAAAAACTGACCGTTTTATTGCTCCATCCTTTCCATACTTCATGTTGACATCGAGAAATGATAACGAGTTGTCCTTTTCTAGTTCCAGAGTAAATTGTATTTGGGGATGAAATGAATTTAACTTTTACAGGATTTGACCTTCTTTCCTTTTTCTAATGATAGAAAAGATATCATCAACGAATCGGTACCACATCCTAATATTAGGTTCATTTGGAATGATCTTGCTTTCTAAATTTTGGAGATAAATCTCTGCTAATACTGGTGATAGTGGAGATCCCATTGGAGTTCCATCCTCTTGTTTCCAATATGATCCTCCCCAAAGAAAAAAAATTTCGCAGGAAAGATGAAGGAGCTCCATGATATCCTCGGGGGTTAGGTCTTGGGCAAATTCTTTCCAGTCATCCGTTGTTTCGAGTTTTGATTTCACTATGTCGAATGTATCTTGGAGTGGGACTTTAGTAAATAGAGATATGACATCATAGGAGGCGAGACAGTCCATTGTTGATAATTTAACAGCAGTATTCTTTATTACGTGTGGGCTGTTCTTGGTAAATGTAGATAAAATCTTTTTGAGAAATTTTGCTATTTTGTGTGCAGGAGAATTTCGGTAGTCTATAATTGGGCGAAGTGGTATTCCATCTTTATGAATTTTTGGCAAACCATAAAATACTGGGCATTTTTCTGTCCATGGTGTTAGTCGAGTTTTGAGGTGTTCATCTATTTTATGTTGTCTGTATAGATGCATTAGGACGGAATTGATTTTAGAGATGTAATTTTTGGTAGGATTTTTCGTGAGAGGAGTATAAGGACCAGTAGATAAAAGTAGTCCTTTCTTAATCCATGGTGGACATATCGGATAATCATTAGTCATTTTGGTTTCGTGATCAATAATGTTAGAAACTTTTGATCTGATGTTGTTGAGATAAGTTTCATTGTATTTGGTATTATCTTGGTGTGAGAGAATATTTTCTACCGCCATCGCCATGTCTAAAAGTCCGTCTTTGTAGTTTTTCGGAGGAATAGCGTAAGTTGTGCCTAAAGCTAGGACTGTTTCTTCTTCTCTTGTAAGTTCCTTATTGCTGAGGTTTACTACGCATTCTGGAACTCGAGCGAGTATTTCGTCAATTTCGTCATTTTCCACATAAGATTGAGCCTGCAGCAGTTTTTCAAATTTTGAAATTAGGGTAGCTTTGTGTTTATGGTAGACAGCATCTTTTTTGTAAGTTATCAAGTTCTCAATCCTTATGTGGAATAATAACTTATTATTTATTTTTATTGCAGCACGGGAAGCTTTTTAATGAAAGGAAATAATATTAAATATATCAATTTAGAATATTTAATATTTGAAGTCTTTCTATCTAGCCTTTATTTCGGTTATTAACCTCCGTATTAGTGCCAAGTGAGCTTTCCCATTCTTAAGATGTCTACCGAAACGTTTCTTGTTAAGTATTGGGGCAATATAATATTCAATCCTTTCCATTGGAATCCATCCGAACGGAAATATTAGGTGGATCACCCAAGAATACTATCAATTTCAATAGTTATTCTTGGCTTCTTCTTTGTGGCTTGTGGATTGACCTACGTAAAAGAAATTACATTTTGGAAGCTTTATAGAGAAAACATAAATTGGCTTAAAATAACTATTTTGTATCCTCCATTCTTTGCATCATTTATTCACGATTATTTTGCTATCAAATGCTATCTTGATCCTTACCTTACGTGCGGTTTTATTAACCAACTTTTACAATTTGAAAGAAGCCTTTACAGAAAACAATTGGAGACTTCAAAACTGACACGAATCTCAACTTTGGTTTGTAGAATAATCAAAATTTCAACATTATATACAGCCGTCTGCATATTGAGTTTAGGCTCAACAATGTTTCCAAACACTGACATAAATTTCTTTAACAACTTTCCATTGAGTATTCCAATAACAATATTGGATGGCGTATTGGGTTCCTACGGAGAATTATACATCGGATTAATTCTGAGGAGGATTTGGCTATTCTTATGGAACATTATGACTTGGAAAATTTCCACGACTTTTTGGACGGTTTTGAATTCTCTTCTTATTCTGGGCTGTGCCGGGATCACCAACGCAATATGGAGATTTGAGAAGCTTGGGCGGAATGCCGTTTTCTTCATGGAAATTCAAATCTTGGCCGGGTTATTGAACGAAATATTTGAAAATGTTTTGGTCGTGTATCTTGCCTTTGTGGCAAGTTTAGAGACGCTTTCGGTTTTGTATTTAATGCGGAGCAGCACGGACCAATTAGTTGGTAATGTGATGTTAGCGGTAAGGCCAATATTCTGCATGTATTTGTTTAATGCAGTGGTTGGAGTCATTTCCATTTTTGGGTTTTGCGGCGAGGTCCACAGCTCATCGAAAAAATGTTTGGAAAGCAAAAGAAGAAGAGCATTGGTGATTATGAAAACTAAAGGTGGGAGAATGAAGAGAAAGTTGGCTCAAAAGATTTTGAAATCTTTTCCGAATATTAAGGTAAAGTTTAATGGTATGAATTTCATCGAAAAACTGACTCCAGTCGTGTTTGAGAATTTTGTTGTTTGTAGAATTGTTGATGGGTTGTTGCTTACTAAATAGAGAGACATTAAATATTTCTAATAATTTTTAGGCAAGCTTAACATGGTTTAGATTTTATAATAAATTAAGTGAATATTTCCATCCTGGTTTTTTCAAGAATAAGTACATAAAAAGAGTCATCAATGGGAGAAACATTCTTATAAAATGAGCGCTACAAAACAGATTTATTTGTGTGGAAAACTAAAAAGTGTTTACTCAAAATATATAATAAATAGTACATAGTTAGAAACTAACCAGTACAAATAAATTGCTGTTTAGAGCAGTAAGTAAGCTATTTGTTAAGAGCATTATAAAATAATTAAATGTTTCTTTCTACTCACCTTCCGTAATGCAGTTTATATTGTTCATTAAGCTTCAAGCGATGGAAATTAAAAGATGTGGAAAGTCATCATAGGCTTTTAGGGATTAAAATGTATAGAAAATTATGCAATAAAAATACATCTACTTAAAACATTTTTTAAGTAAATGTCTATTACTATTCACAAAAAACTTTAATTATTTCAATTTAAAGCGTTCCAAAAGCTTTTTTATTGGTTATTAAATTTGAACTATTTCCTTTTAAAATAATAGCAAAATTTAGTACTAACGGTTTTTATTTTCCGATTATTACAGTTTTAATAAGCGTTAAGTGAGCTTGCTTATACGCAACATGACTACGGAAAAGTTTCTGGTTTGTTATTGGGGTAACATAATATTTAATCCTTTCCGATGGGATCCATCCGAACTGAAATATTGTGTGGGTCGTCCAACAAATCTATTATTTGCAATAGTCCTAGACGGCATATTATGTTTATCGTGTGGATGGGCCTATCTAAAAGAAATTGTTCTTTGGAGGCTTTATGGAGAAAATATAAAATGGCTTAAAATCTGCATTTTATATCCTGTATTTTTTGGATCAACTATTTGCAACTATTTTGGACTCAAATGCTATCTAAATCCTGATTTAAATTGTGGTTTTATTAACCAACTTTTGCAATTTGAAAGACGCCATTCCAGGGAGTTTAGTCTATCTTGGATACGGCAACTGGAAAACTCAAAGACGACACGTGTATCGATCTTGGTTTGTAAAATAATTAAATATTCGACATTTTATGGAGCTGTCAGCATATTAAGTTTGGGACCGGTATTTTTCCCAAGTAGCGATATGAATTTCCTTAAAAATTTTCCAATAAATCTTCCAATAACATTATTGGATGGCTTATTGGGATCTTACGGTGAGTCATGGATTGGAGTGGTTGTAAGAAGGCTTTGGCTATTATTATGGAACCTCGTGATTTGGTCAATTAACTGTTCTTTCTGGACGGTTTTGAATTCTTATATTATCATTGGTTGCACTGGGCTTAAAAATGCGATCTGGAGTTTCCAAAGGGTTGGGCGAGATGCAGTATTCTTTATGCAAATTCAGATTTTGGCCGGAATATTAAACAAGATATTTGGAAATGTGTTGGTCATCTATCTTGTTTTTGTCGCCATTATGGAAACACTTTCGGCTTTGTACTTTATACGGAGCAGCGATAACGGTAATCAATCAATTGGTAATGCGATTCTAGCAATCAAGCCAATTTTGTGCGTTTATTTTGTCAATGCGTTGGTTGGAGTCATTTTCATTTTTGGATTTTGTGGAGAAGTCCACAATTCATCGAAGAAATGCTTGGAAATAAAAAGAAGAAGGGTATTGGTGATGAGGAAGACGAAAGGTGGAAGGATGAAGAGGAAATTGGCTGAAAAGATTTTGAAATCTTTCCCAAATATTAGGGTAAAATTTGGCAGTATGAATTTCATCGAAAAACTGACTCCAGTCGTGTTTGAGGATTTCGTTGTTTGCAGAATTGTAGATGGATTGTTGCTTACTAAATGATAACCTTGTTATTGAGTAACAAATATGATACATATATGGTTTAACTAAAATCTGGCATTAAGTGGTCTTTAGAGCTTTTGGTATTAATTTTTATGAAGCATTTTGACGTCATATGCAACTGGAATATCTACTATTCTTTTTAGCAAAATCAATTAAAATGTATGTCATATTTCAAAAAGATAATCACCACTAGTGAATAAAATAGAGGTGAAAACAAATTACAATTTTTGCAATTTGGAGAAATCCAAAGAAAGGTATAGATACTAGTGGTAATGCAATATTGAATCGATTGATGTGTTAACGATACGGATTAATATATTAAATATTTTAAAAAAAGTTTATTCCATATTTTAGAAATCCATTTGGTTTATGGCTAAAGTACGTTATTTATTATCTAACTATATTTAGTATGAAAACTTTTAAATAAGTCATTTGAAATATTTAACTTATTATTTATGCCTTTTATGCCAAAACAAAAAGCTTTTTACTTAATCTCAAGAACATAAAATATTTCTATTAAGAATTATTAAAGTAAGCAAAGGAAGTGCTTCGAGTTCGCTTTTATTTCGATTATTAACATTCCTTCGTATTAGCGACAAGTGAGCTTTTTCATTGTTACGATGATTACTGAAAGGTTTTTGGTTAAATATTGGGGCAACGTAATATTCCATCCTTTTCTCTGGAATCCATCCGAAAGTAAATAATATTTGGGTCATGAAAGAATTCTATTTAATTCAATAGTTCTGATTAGCATATTCCATATATCGTGTGGATGTATCTGAAATAAATTGTTTATTGGAGGCGCTATGGAGAAAATATAAAATGGCTTAGAATCTATATTTTATATTCTAAATCTTTATTAGATATTTTAAGGTTTATTTTATTTTGGATTTCCTGTTGGTTTATGATGAAATGATCACTTTGCAAAGCTTTGGTGTTCATGATAAAGACGTTTTATAATACAAGTTTTTTGAAATATTCAGTACTTAAGTCTTCACAAGTAACATATTAGTTATATCATTTTGTGGCAGGCTAAAACCTTTATTTTACGAACCAATATAATTTAGATTATCTCATTTGGGAATAATAAAATTAAGTGCTCTCATTTTACTACTATTCCAGTTATTATAATTATTCACTAACCAAGTTTGTTTCATCATTAGCACAATGATTACCGAAAAGTTTTTGGTTAAATATTGGGGTAACATAATATTTAATCCTTTCCACTGGAATTCATGGGATCGGAAATATAATGTGGGTCATAAAGGAATAGTCTCAATAGTCATAGTTGGTATATTCTTGGTAGCTTGTGGATTGACATATCTAAAGGAAATTGTTTTTTGGAGGCTATATAAAGAAAACATAAATTGGCTTAGAATTATTATTATATATCCTCCGTTTTTTGCATCATTTATCAACTATTATTTTGCACTCAAATGCTATCACGATCCGAACCTAGTGTATGGTTTTATTAACCAACTTTTAGAATTTGAAAGACGCTATTCAAAGCATTTAAGCTTATCCTGGATGATACAACTGGAGACTTCAAAATTGGCACGGATTTCAACTTTTGTTTGTAAAATAATCAAAATTTCAACACTATATGTAGCCGTCATTATAATGAGTTTAGGCTCAGCAATTTTTCCAAACTCGGACATAAATTTCTTAAACAATTTCCCTTTGAGCATCCCAATAACATTTGTGAAGCATAATTAGAATAATTGCTATTTTACATATGAATGAATTGTGTGATACGATATTCTAGATTATGGTATGAATAGAGTAGCCATCATCATCGTGTGATGTGTGATGTGGTTGAACTTGTATGTGTGTGC
>JAHZMU010002778.1:0-10902 GCA_027743725.1 Rambutsinella grinnellia | reverse complement strand
AAGCAGACCTGTCGGCAAACTGTTAAATGAACAACCTGTAATAGAAATACAGCAAAATATTTGATTATTTTCTATCGCATTTAAAACATTTTATACATTTTCCAATGTCCATAATTGCCGGCTTGAAGATCTCTTTGCAATTGACTGTTTCCTCTCCCCATTTGCATAATCGGATCATTTCCTCACATGGAATGGTATACTTTAAGAAAAAAATTCCAAGTTAAAAGCAACCACTTTTACTATTTTAGAATAAAATTGGCTTACGTTGAAGAGAAAGTTCATAAATTCGCGTCGATAATCTGCTGGATCATCTTTGGTATCATTATTATCTGATGTCTCGCCTTCTTCGCCCCCTCGGGTGAAGGCGTAGTTAAACTCTTCCGCAAATGTAAGGCGGGTGTGGCATGCGGTCCTTAAAACATTTTTAGTTAAAAATAATTTGCCAATTTTAATTTCTATCTTACTCAATATATTTCATTTGACTTCTAGCAAGTAGGCCATCCTTTCCAGGTTGTTTTGCTTGGCTGTGAATTTGTTTCACCATGCTTAAAGGAAATGCATTTATATTGCAGATGGTAACTGCCGGAAATGGAATTGAGTCAATGTCAACCAATTCCGGTTGGAATGAGACGATGACGGGATTTTTGTAGTAGCTATTCCAAACGTTGTAGATTAAGTAAGTGGCTCCTGCCACACCCAAGATAAAAGCTATTGCCCAAAAGATCCTTTCGAATAAATGGATGTTTAACCTCCCAATAAAAGGTAAGCCATGAATTGTAGTGTCCTTGGAGAATTGGACAGGAAGGGAATCCTGGGATGGGTTCCACCACCAAGTGCTTTCACTCTCATTGAGAGCGGTTGAGAATTTTGAATCTTTATTCTTATTTTTCATTTTGTAATGTATTTATTTCTTTAAATTTTATTATTTTATAAATTGGAGAGAAACCTATGCATATTCTTTTGCCTCATGTGCCTTACTATTGATTAAAATGCGCTTCAGTTGACATTGCATTGGAAAAAACAGTTTATTCATGCAAGTAGATAATGGATTCTTTTTAAAAACCGTTACTAGAAAATGACAATAGCTTGCATGAAAATGACTAATTCATACTTTTAACACACCAGATTTTCCAGTCCTTACACGCAATCATGTCATTTGCTTTCTCATCGCTTCTTACCAATATTTCCTTCCGGACATTCAATCTATAAAAATGTAAAAAACATTTTTGTCGTAAAATGTCATTGTCATTCTGCCCATTTTTCATTGGATTATAATGCTGTTACATTTTGGACATTTTCACAAACAAAATATTTTCACCCGGCCATCTTTCAAAGTAAAATATTACCGTACATTTTTTACAGAACATTTTTATGTCTTTCAAAACATGACACGATATGATATACGCCATATTTTACCTTTTCCTGAGTAAATAGTTAACCAATGTCAAGTAAAAGACATCATGCCCTGATGGCGCTAATAACCTGGGTTGACTGGACCAAATGCAACTCGTAAAGGAATTGATTTTTACCTTTCTACTCCAATCACACACATGGAATTTGTGAACAAACCAATTCTTTTTACTCAAGTATTTATGATTCTCCTAAAAGATTTCTATTAAAGATATTATTGTTTTTGTCAATGCAAATGGATTTTTTACCTCGTGCAAGTCAATGGAAAAATTTTGTTTTTGTAAAAAAAAGACTCAATCGATTACAGTAACGCGTGTTCAATGATTTTTTGACTGAATGAAGGGAATTTGAGTGAAGAACAAAAAGCTGCATAACAATCACCAAAAAGCTATGGCTTTATTAATATTAATTTAAGTATATTCGACTTGAAGTTACCGTTCTTAAAACAGGAAAGGTAAATGAAATGAAAAATAATTTAAACATTTTTGAAAAACAAGTACCTTAAGACAGGAAAAAAGACAGTGATTCATATCATGTCAAATTATTTTTCTCATATTTTTCCGAGCCGACATTCTTTGAAAAGCAATTTAGCCAGGGTAAAATAATAAATCCGATTTTAAAGGGCTTGTTTATATTAAGTTGTTTTTTTGTCTCAACCAATCGCGAAAAAGAAATAAATTGACAATTTTAAGAATTTCGTAATCGCTTTTCACATGTACATTTATTTCCTGAGTTTGAAAAGACAAAACATGTTTATAATACAAATGGAATATATATAACCTGTAAAGGCCAAAGACTGTCCAGAACTCTTTGACAAACTATGCCATAAAGTAATCTAGTATTTTTTTAATTATGAGCAAAAATAATTTCTTTTAACCTTTCATTACAGTAATTTAACTTAAATGTTAATTTAATACTTCATTAGAAAATGAAAGGAATTAAAAAAGTAGCAAAAGAAGCTAAAAAGCGCTTGCGACACTCCATGGTAAAAATCAGTCTCAGCACCAACCCATTCCAGTTCTATTCTTCAGAGTTTTTTTCGCACTATAATAAAATATTTCACTACGCTAATAACGTTTCCCCGTTTGTCCTCCAATGGGAGCCAGAAAAAGAATCGTTTGGGAAGCGTTTCACTACCGGATCTAGTCGTCTCTGGCCCTGGTACTTTGGAGTGTTTGTGGTCACGACGGGAATCGGATTAGGTACTTGTATGGACAGCTTGCTCCATCCTGAAGATCTAGAAATAGCTAATTTGGCCATAGCCTTTGTTCTAATCTTGTTGGGAATGTGTTTCTGCGGCGTGGCAATGCTCATTGTTATTAACAGTGAGGATCTCATAGTCGGCTATAATTGTATGAAAGGAGTGATGTCAAAAATGGGTTTGTTATGTGAATAGATATTTTATGCGATGTAATGATTACTTTATATTCTTAAGATTTGGAGCTACCCGCAGAGAAAATAGAAAAAGCCACTGATTCTCGCTGGAAGATGGTCACGAACATGCAGAAATCCATACTGGTCCCTGCGATATTAGTACCAATTTGCTTTACCACCATTGGCCTCGAGTCAGGACTGGATACTTTTCATTATTCCTTCCCCAAAATATTTACAAACTTGTCCCCAAATGGAATCTTAGTACTACGTGGTGCAGCCGCACTAGTCTGCATTCTAGAAGGGACTCGATTCTACCCATTCATGTTTGGAATGTTAGCTTTCTGGTTGGAAATGTTGACAAGGTATTTGGACAGGTTAAAACAGATCTCAGAGGGAAGAAAGAACGACCTTCTCTTTCATAAATGGTATAGCGTAATAATTATGGCGCACCGCACATGCGAAAAGGTCTTCAACAATATTGCGATGATCCTCATGGGAGTAGGCTTTGTCATTTCTGTTACTGCTAACACAATCTCTATCCGCTTTTACAGCTTGTTTCCACCAGAAGTGTGTTGGGTAATGCCAACGATCTCATTTTGCTGCTTGTTCTTCGCATGTCTTTTGCTGTTACTTGGCACTGTTGCACATGAAAAGAGCAAAAGTTTGATTGAGGACAGGTCCAATCGAGCATTCTATAATGAATCTCAAAACCAATTTGGAGTGCGTGAAAGAAATGCGGAATTGCGGAGGAAGTTAGGGACATTGTTGCCAGTTGGCCTAAAGTGTGGTTCCTTCTTTTCATTGACAAAAGGGGATGAGGTAGACTATGCTTGGTTAGTACTCCTCAGGACAATAGATTACCTTTTGTTAGAGATTTAAACATTTGACAGGTCGCAAGAAGAGTGATTTGGAAATCTAAATAATCTTTTATTAATATTTCAACATATTATAATAATTGTATTCGCGAAAGTAATTAAATTAAAGACATATTAAAGCAATTCATTATTTTGTAATGCACAGCTTATTATGCTTCATAAATTATGCATAATAATATGTTTTACACTACAGAAGTATATTTACAATTATCGTTCTAGCTATTGATAATTATTGCTCCAATAAGTACCTGAATATTACAGTCGATGAGTGATTCATTAAACATTAAATTATTTTTATCATAATATTTTCCCACAAATTGAATACCTCAGCAGCAAGCTAACCCGTTTACAAAAAAATATCAATCATAAAACCTTTCAATTTTGAATTATTGAATTCTTAGCGAATCCACCAACAGCAAAGAGGAAATGAATTGACTACAAAAACTTGCCCAGAAATTCGCTTTCCTTCAATAATTGGCAAAGGTTATTCCAATTTCTTCCACTCAAGTATTTATTACGTTTTTAATTCAAAAATTTTGATTAAGCAAATGATTGCTTTAGTAAAAAAAATATCCCATTATCAATCTTTTACAATTGCACTTTCTCAATCTTCAACAAGTTTTCTACTAAACGATTTTAGTGAAATAAACAAACTTAACAACTATGTAGTGAAGTAAGTAATTCAAGTAATTTTAACGGTTCAAAATAAAATCTATAACCTTCATGTGTTTCTTCCCGAATAAATAAAAAAATGGTCAGAGCCCTTTCAAAGACTAAGCCGTGAAGAATGATATTTTATTCTCTGCCGTAGAAGAATATTTTTTAATTCATTTCCAAATTTATTTTTTAATGAAAGGAATTAAGAAAGTAGCAGAGAAAGCTAGAAAGCACTTGCCCCAGAACCCCGTTACTATCACTCCCAGCACCAACCAGTTCTATTCTTCGGAAGTGCTTACGCACTACAATAAAATATTTCAATATACTAATCTCCTTTCCCCTTTTGTCGTCCAATGGGAGCCGGAAAAGGAGTGTTTCGTCAAGCGTTTCAGATTAGGATCTACCCGTCTTTGGCCGTGGTATTTTGGAATGTTCGTTGTTCAGACGGGAGTCGGATTTGGGTCTTGTATGGACTGTCTTGTCCACCACGAAGATTTAAAAATTGCTAATTTAGCAGTAGCCTTCGTTCTAGCCTTATTGGCAATGTGCTTCTGCTGCGTGGCAATGCTCATAATCCTCTACAGTGATGATATAATAGTTGGGTTCAGTTCCATGAAGGGAGTGATGTCAAGAATGGGTTTGTTAAAAAATATTTAGTTATTTAGTCATGAAAAATGATAATTTTTAATTATTTTTAATTCGGAACTGCCCCCAGAAAAATTTGACAAGGCCACCCATTATCGTTGGGAAATGGTTGTGTTTATGCAGAAACTCGTGTTGGTCCCTTCCGTATTAGGGCCACTCTGCCTAGCAACAATTGGACTTGAGTCAGGACTGGACACGTTTAGTCACACCTTTCTCAAACTATTTCCAAACTTGTCCCAAAATGCAATTCTATTCTTACGTGCTGCTGCCTCACTAGGCTGTATTCTGGAAGGGTGTCGATTTTTCCCCTTCATGTTTGCATTGCTGGCCTTCTGGCTGGAAATGCTAACGAGGTATTTAGGTCGATTGGGAGAGATCCCTGTAAAAGGGAAGAGGAATGATCTACTCTTTTATAAATGGTACTGCGTAGTAAACATGGCGCAGAGAATGTGCAAAGAGTTCTCCAACAATATTGCGATGATTCTCATGGGAGTTGGCTTTGTTGTCTCTGTCACTGCTAATACAATCTCAATTCGCTTCTATAGCCTGTTTCCTTCAGAAGTTTACTGGATGATGCCAACAATTTCAGTAGCATGCTTGTTCTTTGCATGTCTTATTTTGCTCCTTAGCACTGCTGTGCATGAAAAGAGCAAGGGCTTGATTGATAACCGCTCCAATCTCGTATTCTATGATGAATCTGGAAAACATTTTGGCGTAAGAGAGAGAAGTGGGGAATTGCGAAGGAAGCTGGCCGCACTTTCTCCGTTTGGGATTAAGTGTGGCTCGTTCTTTTCATTGACCAAGGGGGATGAGGTAGACTACGCTTGGTTAATACTCCTCCGGACTATTGATTACCTTTTGTTAGAGATTTGAATCTTTGACAGGTCACAAGACGGTGAAAGTAGAAATGATAATCTATTTGGGTAATGCTTTGTTAAATTAATTTTTGCAAAAATGGTAAATGATTCAACAGTATTTATTAATATCTTAAAAAAACAAAATCTGGAAATTGCATAAATGTTTTTAGAAAATGTTTATGACAAGAAAAATTACACTCAAGCGTCAAGTTGTCGGATAACAAATGATTTTTATCACATGTTAATAGTTCAATCTTACTTTGGTTTAACTGAAAATACTAACGTTTAATGTTTCTTAATTTAATTGTTGGATTTGCTTCTCTGTTCCATATCGAATAAGACTTGATATGAATTCAGGACTTCTGCCTCCATCAGAAGCATATGATAGAATAGTATTTCCATTACCATCCTTCACTGCAAAGTTAACCTGGGCCGAATAGAGAAGTTCCAGCGTGTTTTGTTGAACATCAATCCGTTGCGCTACTAAATGCAAATGTGTTACCCGATCTGTTCCTTGTGGAAGATGGAATAATTCAGAGAGATGATTTTTAATTAAAAGCTCAGTCAATTTGTGAAATTCCAAAGGTGTCCAAAAACTCTCCCTTTCCCATTCTTTCTCATCAAATAGCATGTGAAGAAAGGTAAGATCATCCGATGACTTGGCAAATCCATCCGCACCATTATCAATTAATAACTGGAAAATATCCACAATGTCACTGCGATTTTTGCGCATAGCTGCAAAATGCAAAGGGGTCCACAAAGCATCATTTCTGCAATTGACATTTGCGCCGTGTTTAGTAAGCCAGTGAATCACATCCAGAACACGTTTCTCACCAGATTGGATAACTTTGTGTAGAGGAGTTTCGCCTTTAGCGTTCATGCAATTAAAGTCAAATTCCAATTTAGAATTAATAAGCTCGTCCAACAACTCTACCTCCCCTTGTTCAGCAATTCGATGCAGCAAACTATTTTTCTCGCTGTCCAAATCTTTCCAACTTGCTCCAGCGCAAATAAGTCTAATTAGGAACTCTCCACTTCTCTTTCCTTCTACGGCATAAGCTAAAACAGAATTCCCATTTTTGTCCCTCGCATTGAAATTCGCACCAGCCGAAGTAAACAATTCCAAAGTTTTCGTTTCCACTTCTAAATTAAAAACAGTCAAGTGAAGTGGTAAAGATAAATTTGCATCCCCTGGAATACATAATAATTCAGAGTTTCCTGTTTCCACTAAAAACTCAACAATTTCGTTAAATTGAAATGCCGTCAACGGTTCCGTTTTTGCTACTTCGCCTAGAAAATAATTCACACGCAGCCATTTATCAGGGAATTCGTTGGGGCTCCGTTGCGATTCGACATCATGCAATTCATCCAACTCGTATAAAGAATACGCCACATTTTTTAAAAATGGTTTTTTCCAAACACATTCTTGAGTTGGCCCATGTCTTACTATAGTCTCAACTTGTAGGAGAAGATGCAAAAATGTAAGATTGATTTCATCCTTTGCAAAAAGATCTGCCCCTGCAGTGTGCAAAAATTTGACACATTTTAAAATTTCTGATCTTTTTTGATAAAATACGTGATGTAATGGTGTCCATTCGTCAACATCTTTGGCATTTATATTAGCCCCGGCTTCAAGCAGTAATTGGGCAAAATCAAGGTCGCAATTTCCACTCGTTCCTTTTGCCAACAGGACGTAGTGGAGTGGTGTGTATAAAAAGTCATTTTGAAGATTTATGTCGAACTTTTTAGATCTCAAAAGGTAGTCTAGAGCATCCTTATTGCCAAATTCAATAGCGGTATGCAAAAGGCTTTCGTTTTCAGCACTTGCCAAATTTAAATTCCCTCCGAGTTTTGCAATACAATTTAGGAGACTTGATGGATGGCCCCCTCTTACCACGTAACTTAGGAGGGATTGGCCGTGCTTGTCGACGGAATTGAAATTAACCCCTTCTGAGTAAAGGAGAAGGAGTGTTCTTTCTTCAACTTTTATCCAGCGGACTGCAATTTGCAACGGAGTTTGGACATCAACTCCTCCAGGAATATCGAATAGTTTGGAGTAGTTCTTTGAAGCTAGATAGACGACTAGCTTGTGGAATTGGGATGGAGATGGGATAAGGGAGGATTCAAGTAATGAGTGGAGGAATGTCTCACCCATGTCATTCCTTGAGAATACATCTGCCCCATCTTCAATCAACGATTTTATTATTTCAATGCAGTTATCCTTATTTCGAATTCCTTCAACAGCCTTGTGAAGGTTTAGACGACGTTCTTCAGACGACAAGAGGTCGATTAAAGGAGCGGAATTTATTTTAAGGTCTTCCCTGTAAAAAAGAGAACAATTTACGTTTCTATCACAGAATAGATGATGCTAAACATAAATAATTATACATTTTGGAGTTCAACTAACCCATTTTCAAGAAGCCATACTAATTTTGAATTACGGCCAATCCTCCTAGCCACAGTGAGTGGAGTATCATTCCCAGCAATATTAACAAAGTTTAAATCCGCACCCCCTTTTATTAACAACCAAGCAATTTCCAGAATATTCTTTTGTCCAAATTGCACTAATCTGTGAAGCGGAGTGTTTCCAAATTCATTAATTCCATTTACATCTAATTTTATTTCTTCTAAAAAATAGTTGACAGCATCCACATGGCCCCATTCGGATGAAAGGTGGAGAAAACTTAAACGCTGATTTCCAAAATGTTTCGCATTTGCCCCTAGACGAACTAATAATCTAATAATATTTATGCTTCGGTTTCCGTACAAAGCGTATGTTAAAACAGACCAGTTTTTGGAATCAACTAGATTCAAATCAACTTCGTTCTTGGACAATAATAAAAGGGTTTCCTTCTCCACTTCTATGTTACGCAATGCTTGATGTAGAGGAGTTGAATTATCCGTCCATCCGGGAATTTCAAGTAGTTTTAGTAGACCCTTTTTAGCTAAAAATTCAACTAGTGTTTGAAATTCTTGCGGGGTTAGGCAAGGATCTCGATTGACCAAATTATGAAGGAAGGTCTGATTCCGTTTGTTCACTGCGGAAACATCCGAACTATTCTCGATTAATATATTGGCTATTTTTAGCGCAATATCTACATCATTAATGTAGTAAACTCGGTGGAGTGGAGTCTCCATATTATTATTCTTGGAGGAAACGTTTCCTCCCACTTCCACTATATCTTTTACTGCTTGCTCGTCACATCTGTTTACAGCTAAATGCAAGAGAGAATTTCCATCCAAGTCAATGTAGTCATTCAGGCGACCGCGACTCTCCACAAATTTGCTGACTAATAATTGAAAATCGGTTTCGTCCATGTCTTTCTCAACTGATGAAGTAAAAGAGGGACGCTGAACCAACTTGACATGGTTTGTATTATACTTTAAGTGCTGAAGTAATTTAACCGAATCAATATTGCCTTTTTCAAGAAAATTGGCGAGCAAAGCTTCCTCTTCTGCTAAATTTTGCTGAGCGTAAGTTGTGGCTGTTGTTGCTCCAAATTTCTGTAGTAGCATTCCTACAGCTACCCTTTTCCCAGATGACTTATCTTTATCACTTAGTATGCAATAGTCGAGTGGAGTGCTCCCTTTCTCATCTAAAGCATTCACATCCAGGCCTACTTCCTGGACCAACAAACCAACTATCTCCACTTCCCCACGCCATGCAGCTAAATGGATTAATGTTTGACCCTTATTTCCCCTCCATTTTAAGTCGGCTCCGAGTTCAATCAATTTCCTTATTGTCTCCAAATTCCTTCCATTACAAATAGCAACTATTAGAGCGGGCTCTTCGTGATTATTTTTACAATTTATGTCCATTCCAGCTTTTTTAAATAGTTCGAAAGTTTCCGGTAGTGGATCAGCAAACAAAATCAGTCGGAGTAAAGGAGTGTCACTAAATTTCCCTCTTGTTTGGAGCAGTCTCCACAGCATTTCGCTAGAAATTGAAGTAACAAGTAAGTGATATTCTTTAGAGGTGAATCTTCTTGATAAGTTCTGATACGACATGTGTAAAACGGTGTCTCCATCGTGATCCCGTGAAACTACGCTTGCTCCTTGGTTAATAAGATGAATGAGGAGGTCAATATGGACATGTTCACACAAGAGTGGAGCTCTCCCCAACTCATCTCTTTGTTCCAAAAGAAGTTCGTTAGTCTTTATGAGACTTTGAAGTATCTGCTTTTTCTCTGCGATCAATCTATCTGCGAGATATTTTGAATTTTTTATGCAATCGTGCAAGAGATATTTTGCATTTCCAATCATGTCTTTAATAATAATAGATAAAGATCCAAATTTGGCGAGAAAATCGTAAATTGAATATTCCCCTCGTTGAATAGCTACTCGCAACAGTTTTAACCCGAGTTTGTTTAGAGTCTGTATCTGTTGGAAAATTAATTTGACAAATTCAGTCGACGAGTTTTGTACAGCTATTAGTAGCAAGTTATCCATATCACTTGGTTTAATCAATCCAATTTTGTTTGCTACAAAAGCCTTGAAAATTTGAACAAACATGTCATTTGCGCAAGCGTGAGAAATTTTGCAAATTGACACTGGATTGATTAAAGTTGGGCTGATCACCTTATTTGTCGAGGGTGACATGAAACAATTTAAAAAGTATACCATTGTGTACCTAACAAATGTCCATGAAATTATATAATTTTCGTCTAAGACTAAAACATTTCTCTGCTTGCATTCCATTACTTCTTCGAAGAGGAAATTGCTAATTTCTTCACCACAACTCTCGCCATCCTTTAATTCTTCGAGTATAAATCTTGCAATAAAATATTCGGCAAATGTGCGATGTACAAATTTTGGTGAGTTGGTTGTGCTTGAGAGCTCAACTATTCCAATTTTGAAAAGGATGTTCATATGATCCTCGTCAAAATTTAGGTTTAAGTGCTCCACATGGTTTGGGAAGAGAAGTTGTAAGCTCATCCAAATATGCATTTTGCAAAGGATGTCAATGTGGATGTATTCGCCCTCTGTGGGAATAGTTTTGTCAATATTTCATATTTGATCTGCGATGATGCAGGCACCTGTTGAATTAGTAGATAAGAGAGGAATGCATGCGTGTTGCACATTTT
>JAHZMU010002777.1:0-15478 GCA_027743725.1 Rambutsinella grinnellia | reverse complement strand
TCCACACAACCACAGAATTATATATTTTTAAGGGCTTTATCAGAGCAAAAAGTGTGCAGCTGTTAATTCTCATGAAAAAATAGTAGAAACCGCAAGGAAAAAAATCTAGCATAATTCTGAATACGAAAGGTATTCATCTAAATATGCAGCCGCCTACTTTTTTGCTTTAAACTAAAAGCTCTCACGTTTGTCTCGCCTCTCATTGTTCCTTTTAATCCTTGAAGTATAAGCTATTCGATTGTTGTGCTGTGTGGCACGCGTGAATGAACTAATTTAAAATTGAAAGTCTCCTTGTAAACTATTTAGCTTCCCTTTCCGTCAAAAATTTGCAAAAATTCCCTCCAGGTTCTCACAGTATGAATAATATTTTAAATATTTAAGCAAAAGCTTTGAAAGTTTTTAGTAAAGATTTGAAAAATGGGTTAGATTTCGCCGCAAACAACTATCATCTTCCTCTTATCTTTCGTTATGCACTGAATAGCTTGAAAGGAAATGGTAAAAAAGAGTAAAAGGGAAATCTAAGCAATTAAAGATACCTCTTATTTGAAAAGAGAGCTCTTCACATCCGCCTCCGCATCCTCAAATATTTATCCAGGATGAGAAATCCCTGACGAAGGCATTGTAATCAAGTATTTCGACGTTTCACTTCTGCCCTAGTTGTTAGACAGGCTTTGCCACATTTTATGCCAAGGTCGAATGTTACGTAGAAAAGGCTTAAAAACTATCAGAGTAATAAAATGCCACGATCCATAAAAATATCTATCCTGGTTGGTCAAGCAAGTGACTAGCAAAAAGGGCGGATCCCGTTTGGACTTGAGCATTTTTATAATTGATTTAAACTCGCCATTGTCTGCTGTGAATAAAATAATAGCCTTGGATTTCCATCCAGCTAAATTTTATCCAAGAAGGGACAAGAAATAGACACCTTTTTATCACATGATTGGAAAATGGCGAGACTCTTATCCAAGTGGGCAGCCTATCCCAATTGCACTTCTCAAGATCATCAAATCTTCTGACCCAATTCACTCTGAATTGCGTAAGCCTAAAGCTATTCTATTGCCCTTCTACATTCACTCGTCATTTAGATATTTGCATGGGCTGTGCTCGTGCTTAAGAATGCTTCACTTCACCATTTACTCATCCAGGAAATAGACATGTGCCATGTATCAACGCTGAATGACCACAACCACAACAATGTAATAGGGGGCTGAATAGAAAGGGGACTGTCGCCCGTCACCGTGCACAATGTATGCTTAAAAGTGAGTAAAAATGGGACGCTGATTTCAACGCTTGCTTCCCTGTTCTTTCTTACGAAATTCTTAACAAGTAAGAGTATTGCAAAGCAAGAAGGGCTGCATGCCTCAGCTCACGACATAACTACGCTAAGAAAGACAGAACACCTCACCCCTCAACAGCCTTCGCGTTTTTCAGTCAATAGCAGAGATTATCAAGCAAATCAAGGAAATATTGATCACTTTATAGTTAAGATATTCGCAATTTTTGACTAGCAAAGTAAAGAATGGATTGGTGGAAAGACCATTAATTTCAAGCAACCCAACCCAAATGGTAGAATGCAATTGATTGATTTTTGATTCCGCAAATTTATCACTTTTTGGCACTCTCTATAGGCTTTGGCCTTGGAAGCTAATGATTCTTTAGGAAAAGGTGTTGAGGACGATGCCCTGATAAGCTATAAAGCTGGAAAAATACATAAATTAGTTCCCAATCGATTCCCAATTAATAATAAAACATGTGACACGTTCACACTATTAATAGCTAATTTAATTATTGTGTAGTGCGTACCCAGACATTTTTTTCTCATTATAAATCCCATCGTAATATTACGAATGAATTTACGTGAGTGAAACGAGAGCCTTCACCTCACAAGTCATTACAAGCATGCAAATGCTTGGCTGATAATGATTATGACAAAGCGGCACAAATTACCAAAAGGTTTATAAGTTTCTCTCTGACAAGTCGAGCGTAGAATGCATTTCAGAGTCCACTTATGCAATTTGCTATCTTGCCCATAAATATCAAGTCCTTAAGGGCTATCTTGGCCCTCCTGCTATACAAAATAGTAGAGATCTCTTCCCTTTTACCTGTTGCTTTGAGCTAAAAGGGTAAAAATATATTTGCGTGCTTAAAGTTGGGCAAGAGAAGAGAGTGGGCACATTTTTTAAAGAATTGGGCAATGCTATTCTCCGCTTTTTGCATGGCGAGGTTGAAGAAATTGTCAATTTTGTACCAATTTATATATTTTGTAGTCCTCTCTCTTTAGATCAGGAATTGGAATGGAAAAGAGATGGAAACGCACGAAATTAAATGCAGCTTGTAAGAACTTTGAAGGCGAAGGTAGTAGTTGGCTTTGTCACGTTAGTTTGGATTAAATCCATTCACTTATTCGTGATTAGTTTATAGAAGGGGATTGGGCTTTATCGTGACTTGCAAAATATTTCGAAACTTTTTCAGCCGCACGTAAAGTTAATTTGGTTTTTGGGATGAATTTGCAAAAATGGAAAAGGATTTAGAAAAGAATATTTTTTGTATAAATAGAAAGAGAAACAAATTTCTCTGTCTTTTTCCTCTTCTAAGCACTTTTTATCTTTGATCGAGCTTTTAGAAGAGAAATTGCAAATGGCAAGCTTTTCTGGAGCAAATCCCCTTTTCTGCTAAGAGAGAAATTGGATGAAGGGAAATGTCTTGTTTTTCCTTTCTGTAAATATAAGGCTGATGGGTTAAAAGCATTGTAATGGCAATGCCTTTTTGGCTATGAACTGCTCCAATTCTGCAAACGGAACAACCAAGTATGTGTTTGGTTGTGAGGAAGTGGCTTGGTTGTTGGATGCCCTGGAGAAATAAATAGAATCGCTTTTCCCCAATTTGCAAATACTTTTGTATTCTAGTGGTTAGCTAAATTGCGGTTAGTGGTCGCTTTTAAATTTTGAAATGGGCTATTACTTTAATCCTTGAAGGGATTATTTAAACACTTCCTTTAACAATTACAATTTGTAACTTACAAAATCATTTTTGCGTTAAATAAGATATTCCTAATTTTAAGATTTACAATTCAGAAATTTTTTTGCCTAATGACCACCACCACGTGTGTGCAAGTGCTTCCTTCTCTTTTTCTTTTTTGCTTTATTTAAAAGCATTTTAATTCAAAAAGCGAAAAGCCTTCTTACAAAATGTTACATGAGCTGTGTATGAAGAGAGTTAAATGCTGTTACAAAAAAGGAGTGAGAAAAGCAAATTCCTCAGCGGGCATGAAAAAGGTTCAAGGACGACGGACGTTGCTTTTTCAAGCAAGCAAGGGAAAGAGTAGTTTTGTGAGGATTGAAAACTGAGCTTTAGCTCTCGGCTATTTTGTTTAAGCTCAGCTTTGGCAATAATCAGCTATGCAATGGCAATGCATTCTCAGATTATTTCTACACCTCTTTTGAAAGAGTTTTGTTTGAATTGGGATTAACCTGAAATAGTTAAAAATGGCAAGGGAAGAGCTTGGAACAGATCATCTATTGGAGATAAATCTGTCTGAAAAGCACTTTTAACGAGGTGAAAATAAGCTTATTAGTTGTGAAATATGAGGTGTCTATAAAGACCAGCCGCGCGCTAAATCAGAGAAATTATTATCACATTTTTCATATAAATCTGCTATTACAGAGAAAACTGCTTCATTCGTTAGACTTCATCTCTAGAGCTCGTTAGTCCTCTTGCACTTAGTCGATAAAACATTATCTCCAGCGGAGGAAGGAGGAAGAGGAGGAGGCAATTGCCCAAATTACTCAGACCTGTCCAAGAGAAGGGTAGAAATGAACTCGTTATTAATTGAGCATTCTTTATGGTAAACAATTTGGGGCTGGAAAAGCATTCCAAATTATGTAAGAAGGAAAAATCTTTCTATGCGAAAAGATAGACACAGAACAAAATTGATGTGAGATATTAGGAGTTAGAAAAAATACTACGGAAGCATTAGAGAAAAGTAGTTTATAAAAATTCTAGAAAAAGTCTACTCTTCTACCTAACTTGGTTCTCTCTAGAGGAACGCGCTTGGATGATACAAGTGATATTGCTACTTTCTCTACTTTTTTGGTTGAGAGTTGGAAAGTTGCTATATAATTCAACATGACAAATGAACTAAACTACATCGATCATCTTGTTTTTGGATTTCATTCCCAAAAGATAAAGTCTATTCAGGCAAAACGAATGCGTTCTTGTTTATCATTTTAACATCAGAATGGAGAGGAGTGAGATTTCAAAAGAATGGGATAGGCAAAGCTTATCAAAAATGTGCTCCACATCATTACAAGCTTATGAGAGGGGAAAGGAAGCGACATTCCAGCCATTCCGGAGTATTAAAATTCGTTTTGTAAAAGTGAACCAAAATCTTTCTAGGAGAGAACATGCATATTTAGTAGATGAAGAAGGCTTTTGCTCTCGAGAGCACTTCAAGTCAATCCTCTTGCGCCTAATATGAAAAAGAACTTGAAGAATTTCTTAGAAATTTGAGGATAAAGTTAATTTGCTAGATAGTCTGGGAAGTAATTTGCATTGGAAACTTGAGAAAAAGCAGTTCATGGTCATGGAAGCTAAGCTTGAAATTAAGTTGGCAAATTATAATTTCCCCGGAGGCGTTTAAGTAAAAAAGTTTATAGAAAGCCTACTCTACTGATCTAGTCTCATTTTTTGCCATTTTAGTGGCTTTTGGATGGTAAAAATGTTGGCATTTTTCTTCTAAACGAGTCCATCCCAAATATTATAAGGTTGACTTGAATTCTTTAAGAAGACCTTTCTCCAACAAATCTATTTGGGCTGACAGGAGAATGGCCGTGTTCTGTGTTTGGACGAATTCACTTTCCTTTTCATTCCAAACATTCCATTTTGCTACATAGTAGATGTCTTCATTCTGCGAGAATGAACACGTTTGGAAAATACTTTTCCTTTCAGGAAATAGGAAGAGATTGACTTTGTTTGAAAGGGAAAGATTTTGTGGTTTCCGCATGATCCATTTCGTTTGACTGTAGGAAGCCGGATGGAAATGTGAAATGCTAGAGTCATCTCTTTTTGTTGAAAAGGCATTGATTTTTGCAAAGGAAGATGAAATGGAATTTAGATTTAGAGTGAAAGTAAACAAAAAGTAAAATTTAAAGCAGGAATTCCAGTCTAAAGATAGCTTTTATTTTTTATTTTTCCAGGGCCACCCCCGGACATCCTCGGAAATTATCCTCAAGCCTCCCCTCTTGTTAGTCAACACCAATCGAGGAATCCCTCCCAACAAGTCATTTTGCCCGGAGGCTTCCAGAATCAGTTTTACCCCAATCAATTCTCAAATTTGGGGAATCCCCATTCACCTCAATCAATCCAGAATCAGCAATTCGCCTTCCTTCAAGGAGACCCTTTCGCAGCCCTAAATGCAAGGCCATCAAGTTTAACATCTGCGCGGCCATCTAGTCGGAGCTTATCCCCTGATTTTGCCGAATTAATTAGAAATGCAAATGCCGCGAGGCTAACAGCTAATAGCTTCCCAACTTCTGCAAGCTTAAGGAATCCGCCGTTTGGCCCAAGCAATTTTAGAGCTCCTTCCGATGTTCAATACGAGTATTATGATGAGACTGATGGGGACTTGCTTTATCCATATGAGAATAACTTTAATAAGCCATCAAACTTAGCTCCGCAGCCAACAGTTAATCGCAAGCCCAATCAATATTTTACGGAAGTTTCGCCGCCAAGAAAAGCTCCTTTGAGAAGCCCAACACCTGCCCCTAAAAGCCCTTTAACTACTCCAAAAGCTGCGCAAATTACAAGCAGGACTCCAATCTTAAGCGGGACAAGCGGCCGCCTCTTCCGTAACCGTCCTGCGCCTTCCGCCCCTTCATCCGGCTCTAAGGAGCCGGACTCCTCCTTCGTATCTCTTGTCGATGAAAGCGAAGAGCCTGAACAAGGCCTTGCTTTAAGTGGGCGCAGTGTCCAATCATCATCTCGAGGAAATGTCTTGCAGAGGCAAACACTTCAAACACTTACTAGGACAACAGCTAAGCCTTCCAGCTCTACTTCATCTAGGCCGACCAGAACTCGTACTGTTACACATACAAAACCTGCCAGCGAGAGGAATTCCTCCCTCCTATCTCCTTCTAGGAGACCCTTAAGAACTAATGGGACTAGGATTGCTCCCCGCACCCCAATTATTATTCGCCCGAGAAACTTAACAAGAAGCAGGAATCGAAAGGAAGAAGCCGTCGCCTCCTCCACATACAGGCCTGATCCAAGCTTGATTGGGAATAGCGAGAACCCCTCTAGCTCCCTCCCAGTAGAGGACTACACTGTTGAATATGTCGAGTATCCGTTTAGCAACGAAAATAATTCATCTACAGTCGAATATTACGAAGTAAGCGAGGAAACAGCGCAACAACTCCTCCAGCGAGCCAAAGCTAAAGGGGCAAAAACGACAAATAGCAGTAGCCACTCAAATATGAAAGTCACCGTCTCAGTCTCATCAAAATCAAGCAGTACAGCTTCTTCTTCCTCAACGACTCCAGCCCCTGAGCGTTCCGAGGAAACCCCTTCTAAGGAAGTTGTCGTTTCAGTCGCTACAACGCGAACTGTTGGGAAGAAAAGCCCAAGCCATTCAATAGCAACAAGCACTCCACGGGTCACAGTTAGTCAAGCTACCGGCTCCAGCTTTGTAGTCGCTTCTGTTCAAACAAGCAGGAGTGTTGGGAAGAAGAATCAAGACAAAAACAAGTTATTAGACAGCATGACATCTGGAGCTGAAACTCTTCCTGAATATTACGAAGAGGAATATACTTATCCTGATAATTATCCGCTGAAGAATGAGCAGAGCGCGGGTCAGAATTACAATGGATACTCTCACGAAGTGATTCAAGCTCCGTCCATTGCGCCTGCCCAAGCCGATCCAAACTTGAGTCTTTCTTCTGTTTCCGTGTCGCATGGCTACAGCGAGTCTTTTGAAAAAGCTTTTCCGAAAGAAGAAGAGAAGGCTCTGCAGCCAAGAAAGCTCCCATCCAAGAAGGGAGAGATTCCACCAGGCCATTTTGAGACTTTGCTTGACCCAGAGCTGGACGAGGACGTTCCTTTAAAAAGTGTTAATCAAGAGGACTTGTCTGAGCCTGAAGCTGTGAAGCCAATTCCAACGACAACGACGACAGCCAAGCCCGTGCTTTCTACGACGGAAAAGCCCAAGAAGGATCCAACAAGTCTCTTCTCGAATATAAAATTTGCTGAGATATCTCCAGACTTTTTGCCACCCGGGTTCAAGCTTCCTTCGCCTACTTCTCCACCAACTACTTCCACGACAAGTACTACAACAACCACTACAGAAGCGCCGATTGAAAAGAAACCAACCGGGATACAATTCCAAGAGATTGATATCTCTTCTTTACTTCCAAAAGGGTACAAGCCGAGACCATCTCTTCCAAAAACGCTTCCTTTTCTAACTACTTCAAGCACAACAGCAAAACCAGTTGAGCTTACATCAGCTAAGCCTATTGATCCTCTTGAAGCAATCAAGAGCATTGTAAAATTCCAAGAGATAGCTCTTCCTGGTCTAGTCCCGAAAGACTATTCGCCTCCACCCACAGAAGTGGTGAAGAAGGAGAATACCTCCGTTTTAGAAGGAATTAAGTTTGAGATTCCAGCTAATCTATTACCACCTGGGTACAAACCGGAAGCGGAAAAGCCTGCCCCAATTAAATTTGAGACGCCAGCCAATCTCCTCCCGCCTGGTTATAAACCGCCGGAGTCTAGCGAGCCAATTAAATTTGAGTTCCCAGCTAATCTCCTCCCTCCTGGTTATAAGCCTTCGGCCCCTGCCTCCCCTTCACCTTCTCCAGCTTCTCCAAGCCCCACTCAATCGACTACTAAAAAGCCATCTTTCGGCCCCGTCTTCCCTACAAAAGCAGGCGGTGCTAGAATCACCCGTCCCACTACAACCGAACCACCAAAAGGCGACACTCCCCCTCCCCCCGGAGTCCGCATAGCAACCGGTTGGCCCACAAGAAAAACGACTTTATTCACCGGCTGGCCGACTATCCCAACTACCCCAATGCCTTCAACAAGTAGCACGACAACTACCACAACTCCTCCACCATCAACTACAACAACTCCTACTACTACGACAACCACTCCTCCACCAAAGAGGAGTCCTTTAGGCTCTTGCCCTCAGGGTATTTGCAGACTAGAAGCATCCATCAGATTAGTTGGTGGCGTAAGATGGGTCCCAGAATTCCAGGATATTAATACGGACGAGTATAAAAATTTAGAGACTACAGTCAAGCGCGAGGTAAGCTATTTATTTTTTAAACAAAACCAACTTAATTAATTTTGTATTATTCTAGCTGGATGGAGCTTACCGCTCTAGTGGACTTGCTCCTTGGTATAGGAAAGTCGAAATTGAGGGATTCAAGTAAGCTCCAAGCTCACCGCTAATTTCCTAATTAAAAGCTTCATCTCCTTCGACAAATATCTGCTTCATTAGATATTAAGCCATGCTTAAAGCTACAACCAATCCATATGCAATGACCGTGAAATGGATTAGCTATTAATTAACACGCGCCTCAAATATCCCATTTCTAAGAAGCTCTTCATGTTGCTTTTCTCTGCAACTGCCTTTCCTTTCCGTGACGCACGAAAAGTCAAAGGAAATGAGCTAATTAGCTTTATGCTTTCACCCATCTCCTTTCACACTTGCTTAGCCTTGAAGCTGTTAATATTTTAGGTTTATTGGAATGTGGGAGCTCAAAGATAATCTCAGGTTGCGCCATAAATATCCTCTTAATTAATTTTAGTCGTGGCAGCGTCATTGTGGACTACTTTGTCCTTCTTGATGGGATAGACCGTGATCTTTCTACTGACTTTGTTGTTCGCCAATTCCACAAGTCCCTCTTCGACTCGGCTGATGCTCTTCCCTTCTATGACGACTCAGACCAGCCTGACCAACTAGTGTCGAATGGGAGACTGAGATTTGGGCGCTATACAATTGACCCGCGTTACACAGATTTTAAAGGTGAGCTTATTTAAATCTCAAAATGAATTCCAATTAATTTAAATCCTTTTTATTAGTCGTCAACTTCACGAAGGACCCGGGACCATTGGCCGAAGAGCCGCTGATTCCCCAGTGGGGTATTGCGGTAATAGTGATTGGATTGGCGTCGCTATTGTTTATTATTATTTTTGGGGTGACTGTGGTAAGAACGCTTTTAATTATTACTTGCCGGATTGGACTTTAATTAATTTTATTTTTTAGCTGGTCAGCCGCCATAGAAATTCTAAGAAGAAAAATGCAGTGTCGCTAACGCAAGAAATGTTAAGCGAATTTAATAAAAGCCACATGGCAAGTGGCTCGCACGGAATGGATAATTACGGAGCTGATGATCTCTATAATATGGATGATGTTTGGAATGATAGGCAAATGGATAAGACGTTTGATAGGAAGCCTACAAAGGTTGGAAGAAAAGTAAATACTAGTTTAGAAATTTAAATTAACTAAACATTTTTATTTTGTAGCGCTCCCATGGCTCTGGAAAGGGCTCAGCCAATTATAATATCTATGATAGTTGGAGGACTGAATGGAATGGGTAAAACAATTATTCTTTATCTAATTTTTTAAAGTTAGATTTTCATTTAACTCAATTTTTATCGCAGACACTATTATAATGGAGCATATTATGGAGATTCAGGCTATGCTCCTAGCAGAAGAAGATCAGATTATGATACTAACTTTTAATTAATTATTAGCAATTAAAATAATTTTGTTATTTGTTAGAATAGTTAGGGAAAGTTTTGCCAAGCAAGCCATATTCTACTTCCCTAGTGAAGATATTTAAGATAATTTTATTAGCAAAGATGTTTTATTTAACGACTGATGTAAATGTTGGAGAGCCACACTCTATTCTGAACTTTTGAGAGTCAAGGTAACGCTGCTCTCTGATAAAAATTTATTTCTATTATGCAAAAGAAATTGCGTCCCTAAAAGCTGCGTCAATTAATTTAACTAAACAGAGGTCAGATTTTCTTTTGAGGCTTATCTGACCGTCGAGTATTTTTTATACGATATCAATGAATTCAATTTAAAAATGCTAATTAGCCATAAGTAAAAGCAAATTGAAAAAAGTGTATCTTAATTTTAACATTTCTAGCGAGAAAATTGAAGAAGCTGAAGAGTTATAAATGGGGGCATTCTAGTCAGTTAAATCGTAGCCTAATATGCTTATTTGTTTAAATTAAGCAATCTGTAGCAATTTTCAACTATTCCTTGCCTGACTGATTGAAGAGAGGAGTAAAGAATGGTAGAAGAATTCCAGTTGTTTTTTCTGCTAACATAATTAAATAATTTGAAAGAGTTGGCAATTCTTCTAAAATAATCATTGCTTTTTATTTTCAACAGTAATTGTTCAGAAATATTTAAGTAGTGTATTGATAGCGACCTTGTGTTAATTCTCATTAAAGCAGTTTGTGTTAAAAAAATGTTTTAAATTTCTGATAATTTACGCGTTAAAGCTAGCAAACATTGTCTTTTATAAAGAAAGAAGTAAATGCGAATATATTAGTTTGCAAATGCAATTTTTAATAAAAATATCTTCACACCAGACATATTTTTTACTTAACACAAATTTGGCTAAATAGAGAGCTTCATCCAGCATAAATTACGGCGTCATTGCAACGTTTAAGTCAAGAATGAGTTTTAGTTCATTAAATGTTCTTTCTTCAACTTCTGATATAAAATATGGATTAGATCTTCTCAATCGGCAATTGTACGCAGGAATTGGATAAGCCTTTCTCCCTGTGGTGAAATTATTTACGCTCTCTAGATTAGCTAATGCAATTAGCAGGCATTGTAATGGATTTCCTGTGTTGTATTCTATATTAGATTTGTGAACCCCAAGACATTCATTAGCAAATTCTTTCAACTTTGGATTATTTTTGAGAGATTTGCTTTTATTCTCCCAATAGGAAGCTATTAGCTCTATTTGACTTTCATCTTCTAGCGGTTCAATACGATAGTATTTGACATCTTTCATAGTTTTGAGAATTTTTAAATTCTCGGAGTCAGACGTAATCCACATTCTAATTTGTGGACGCCTAGACGAAATTATTTTTAGGGCATCAGTTACCATAATTTCCAATTCTACGCGCTCAGACCTATTAAGAATTAGTTCTAAATCAAATCCGTCAAAAAAGAAATCCGTAGTTGGTATATCGCTTGTGTTTGTATCTGTTTGAAGGATAAGAGAAATGATTTCTTCAGTCCTTTTGTGATTATAAGGTTTAGTAGTAATAACTTGTTCCCGAAATTCTTTGAATTTTATATAAACAATTGTCCTTTCCCCTTTGACGGCTTTTAATTTTTTACCAATTTGTGATAGAAGAGTTGTTTTTCCTTCGTAAGGTTTGCCATATATTACTATTGCCCGAGAGCTAATGTCTCGTTCAATAATGTTTAAAAAATCATCTTCGGTTAGGATAACATTCGGCTTGCTCAAATTATGGCTATCATAATACCACTCCTGGAGCCTACGTTCGACATAAACGGATGGAGGAATTGGGGCAGCATATTGATATTGTTGTAAAGGGCATCTTTTGATGCTTAATGGCATATTACTTGTAGGCTCTGCTGTTAGACTGTCGCCTGTTTCAAGATTGGTAGACGCGACTAATACATTATTCTGAACCCTCTGGTTTGCTTTGTTATCTTCAGGGTCAGGAACTGCTGATTTCAATAATGACTGGTTTTCGTCGCTTACTGGCATTGTATTTGTACAAGTTACAGTTGGAAGTGACGGAAAGTGACCTGATTGATTTTTCAGTGATGTAGAACTCTCTGCAGTTGACACAATTACTTTTGGAGATGCGTCATCAATCATAATAGTGCCCACGTCAGGTTCTTCCGCGATGTTATCCATTTCCACAATTTGCATAATTTCAGTTGTTTGTGTATTTTTAGCTACCTCAAGGGAAAGTAAGTTCTTTTGGAGTGTTGCGCGTAAAAGAGCTACTTCGTTTGCCTTTGTTGGATTGTCAAAGCTTTCTAATATTTTCTTCGCCGTTGGTCTTGCACTTACATCAATGCCAATCATGTTATGGATGAGTTTAATAAAATTTCCCAGTTTTAGATTTACTTTTGCAAAATTAATATTCATTAATTCTACTGGTGTGCCCGATTTCACATTGTTTAGTCGGTCAAGCCATTGCCTTCCAAACGGATGGTTTCCTCCGCTCACGACAAAAAAGAAGATACATCCCAAAGAAAATATGTCCATTTCAAATGTCTTAAATGTCATAAAAATAAATGTTTTAATTAAGGCTTGAATGCTATTATATAATTAAATGGATTGAGCAAATACATATACTTTTCGCTAGCAAATTCAAATGAAATTCATATTCAAATTACCATTCGCAATTCGCCCACTCTTCCTTCATTAAAATATTTAATCAGCTCCGGAGAAGCCCACTCTTGAGTCCCATAATTGGATGTTAGCACTTTTAGGTAATTGCCTCCACCAATTATTTCATTATAGATTTGTCATGCAAATAAGCAACTCCTTCTGTTGTTTGTTTTAGCAAATCCATGACATCCCATTTAGCATACGATGGTGTTAACTTCGTAACAAATTCAGATAAATTAGTTGTGCAGAGCTCAATAGCAATCAGTACAAACTCGGGCGTGACCTCTTTCCCGAAATAACGGATAATATTTTTGTGCGAATCAAGTTTTATCAAAAGGCCAATCTCTTGCATAGCTTTCGCTTCAGGAATCAAGGCTATTGGAATTACTTTAACAGCTACAGAGCGCCCGACAAATTCGCCCTTGTACACTTTTGTAGACATGCTACCTTCCCCCAATAACAGCGTTGTATCGTACTGAATGGTTCCATATTTCATGCTTTTTGGCTTTTGCTGATTTATAATGGCAAGTGCTCCTGTTTGGCGTGTTGCTTGCAATGCATTTTTAAGTAGCTCAAAAGCTCCAATTTTCTTTTCAAGAATCTCATAAAGTTTTGCCGCCTGCTCGATCGCTCCTTTTGTGTCCCTTGTAACGACCTTCAGCAAAAATACGGAAACCATCCGAATTATTATGTTGCTAAAACAACGACTTGAGAAAATGCATTAATTAATTTGCTTACCAATATTTCTTTTTCACCCGAATGAAGAAGATCGGAAGCTTCAAGCTCAGCCAAAAATGAAGCATTGCATGTTGTAACCTTAACCAATTCGGGCATGTTCTTTCTCAAGTGTTCCCTTTGCCATAACTCCATTTTCAACTAACTGAAGTTTTATAAATTAATTTTATCAACAAATATGCATATATTTTTGTAGTAATTGAAAATATTAATCTATATTGACAAATTCTCTCGCTTCGGACCCACTTTAGAAGAAAAAGGCAAAATGGCTACTGTGCCAACTCAACAGCTAAAGCGATGTTATGGAGTCGGCTAATTTAAAGTATAATCTCAAGTGGAACTGTGGAATTTTAAATTGACGATAAGATAAGTCTTGTCATGCACTCACATCAAAAAAGCTCACATAATCTTTTAACAATGAGATCACATACTGAATGATTTGTTTCATTAATGGATCTTATTGAAATGTTATCATCGAACGGATGACCCGACGGATAAACCATAAATTGCATCTCTTTAATTTACTTCCAGGCCTTTCAGATAAGGTTAAGATTTCTTTCTTTTAAATAATTTTTAAGCAATTAAAATTAAATATTTTTTTCCTATTTGCTACAATTAATGGAAAGAAAAGGGTTAGCCAAGCAATTCATTTAACATAATTTACATATATTTTTGCATAAAATTTATCACTATTTAGCTTGAACTGAACTAAGAAAAGTAGAATGGCAAAATGTAAAATGAATTGAAAGAGAGTCGGTCATAACGAAAGAAAAACATCATAAAGAATCAAAGAGTTCAACAACTGATTAAAAATTCTTCTGTTGAAACTTGGAATAGAATGGTGAATGTAAATGGTATGATTTAATAAAAAAAACCCTCATCATTGTAGTTGACATAAAAATTAAACGTATAAAAATAACCAGTTTTGAACAAAGCATAAAAAGTGTCTTTTGCATGAGTATATCTTTTGGGCATCTTCGGACAATAAAAACTTATATTTTTGCTTTTTGCTCATCATCGGCTAATAAGACTATTTTATGAAATGAATGTTGATTTCTGAATTTGCATTCCAGCAATGTCAAAATGGATTTTATGACAGAGCATTGATCCCCTTTCAAAGTCACTTTTAAAGTAAAAAGTTTCTTCGTCTGAAAAGGAATAATTTCAGTAGAGTTTACTCTGTGGTTAGGCCAGCACCAAAATTATTTGCAGTTTAAAAAGGCTTTCATAATGATAAACTGTAATTATATTATTCTATTATTGATTCTAACGGAAGCTCGGGGAATTAGACTATTCCATTCGTCAATTCCTTACAAAGGTTAGATTAAAAATTAAAAAAAAACATAAGCTTGATTAAGCTTTATAAAATTAATTTTCTCTTCAGGACTCATTTACGAAGACGATGATTATCCTCCTGAATGCAAAAACATTGATAAATATGGACAGTTAAAAGCCACCTCAATTATTACTGAAAGGTGTATAATCGCTTATGAAAATGAGAATTGTGAAGGCCACAGTTTTAAAGTTAGGCCCCCTGGAAATGAGGATTTGAACAGGACATTATCATCTTATCATGTTTGCAATGAGACATTTGGCGCAGGGAAAGTCCGGGTGGATTTGTACAGCAATGAAACATTATGTGAGTTGATTAAACCTAAATTTTATAATTACATTTAATAATTTGTCTATTAAAATAGTGATGAGGTATAAAGACCTGTGTGGATGTGAACTTCTTCCTGGGTCCTTTCATAACCCTGACCATTTAAACAATTACGGGAATTGCATTAAATTATATGAGGATCCAGAATGCCAGGGGAAGAATAAAGAGGTTCCTGCGGGGAAAAGTGAGATTTCGGATAAGCTTAGCTTACCATTTAGGGCTAAAGCTATTGGCCCTTGTGATGCTCGATCATGCGTTACGTAAGTCAATTAATTATTTGTATTTTCTTAAATTAATAATTAATTATTTCAGGTTAACCGCAGAAATATTCCAGTTTGACATAAACTATGAAAAATCCAACGAATTTGAGGAAGAGGAGTTTGCTTCAAAACAAACGTTTTATAATAATGGATCATCAACAGTAGTTCAGGATTATAAAGCGACAAAGATATTCCAAGAAACATTTGGTATTTCAAAGGGCAACTTGTCTAAAGCGATTGTCTGGCTTGACCCTAATTTAAAAATAAAAAGTGAAAACTTCTCCAGCTTTTCTTCAGTAGTGGAAGCGTTTAAAAGAGTTTACTCCAGGCTAGGCAATTATCACGCGATTGATAAAACTTTTGACATTCACCAATCTATCCAAATTCCGGCTTGTGAGAAGTATTCCATCTCGTCTAAAATC
>JAHZMU010002776.1:0-43193 GCA_027743725.1 Rambutsinella grinnellia | reverse complement strand
AAAACGGTTGAATGAGTTTTGTGACATGACAGGAGACTATTTTATTGAGAATTATTTAACCTTTGTAGCGGAAAAGGAGTGAAGGGCAAAGCAAGATAATAATTTTCACCATAAATAATTTTATATAATGGAATGGAGCGAAAATGAACAGCTATTCTCCTGATCTTTTAGAGGAAATGGTTAAAATTTAAAAACATTTTGCATTTTTAATAAAAGTTTTAGACGGGAACGGTTTCATTAAATGTTGATGAGGAGGAGAGAAAGGTAGACAGGAAGACAGGAAGAAGGAAGCGAGATAGACGGTTACATATAAAATGGATACGGTTGAGAGACGAGATAAAAATAAGCAAAAGGAGAGAAGTTGCTTCGGGAAAGAGGAAATGAATTTATCATCAGACTTTAGACAGATCCTTCCAAGAAGAGTGAATAGTTAGAGCTCAGCTGAGCTACTAGTAGTGTCTACTAGTAGACACTTTTTAATCATTGGATTATCTACTCTCAAATATTTATCTAGTCTTAAATTGGAATACAATAAAAATATGGACCAACGTCTCAGATATGATTATGTTCACTTAAATAAGAGTCTTTCACTCTCGCTTCACACGCAACTTCATTTCTATCTTGTTGAAGCTGCTTATTCAAGAGCCTCTTCATTCTCCAAACTATCTGGGTAAACAGAAAGGAAGTGAACCATCCCATTCCTCAAAACTATTTGGGAAGTGGGAAAGTTTCAGAGATGAGATGAGAAATAGTTTCTAAAAGAATGGCATGAGAACTCCTTCTAATAAACTTGTTCAGTTGGGCACTGTCAGAACTCCCATTATCATAAGATGAGAGCATCATTCCAAGAATTGCTATCATTTCGAGGAATATGTGGAGAGAAAAAGTATTCCGTGGCAGTTGCCATTTACCCGTGTCATGTGAGCTTTTCAATTGGATTGGTTTCGTGTCAAGAATCAAATTTGTCTATTCCATTTCAATTTGATTGGCAATTGAAAAGGCGATTTAAGAAAGATGCCATTCAAAAAAGGAATAGCCCAATTATTTTTGAACTTTCAAAACATATAAAAATATTCACACCTTCGTCAAATATTCCCCATAAATATTCTCAACACCCGCACATGAATGTCATCTTCCCTAAAGCATCCGGTAGAATTAATGGGAAAAGTTTTGCACTTTTCCCCAACTAAAATACTAGCTTTACCTCAAAAAGTAAACTGGTGAAAGTTGCTGTTTATCCCTAGTTGGGTTGAATTTATTCTCATCCAAATTTATTCTCGTATCCCATTTATGTCAGTAAAACTTTATGGGAGAGAGAGTCACTAGATTATTCCTATAAAATAACAACTTCCGTGACTGGCGTTGGCAGCTCAGGTATTAAATGGGTTGTGCGTGAAATATTTTTATATTGTTATTGACTCTGGATGAAACTGCGAGTTTCTAGTTGGAAAAAAGTCAATGACTGGAGGATACCAAAAGCAATATCCGTTTCTGTCTATTTTCGGAATAAATATTGACTTCCTTTTTGTGTCGTTAGGCGGAGGAGGAAAGATATAAATATTTAATAAAAGATATGGATTGGATTACTCCGCAGAAAATAACCGACTTATTATTTTTGTTGCTTTTGATATTTAGCAAATTCATACAAAAGAATAAGAGGAGAATATCACGATACTTTCTCCATTCGATTCTCTTCTAGAATGAAATGGATTTTCTTGCTTTGTGCCACCATCTCCTTTCTTCAAATCATCTCCTCTTTGTCTCAGAATAAAAGCGTTCTGATACGGATGGTGATGACAGAGACTTCATGCAAATGAATAAATACGTTTCTTTTTATCTTTGATGAAGAGACTCATTTCAAAGACTTTAGAAATGGATTACTTTTCTCGCGCTCACTGAAGAGATAAAAATTCTGGATTGAATAGAACGTGACTATTTCTGACTAAAAAATGAAACATTATCTGCTATTAAGTTCTAAAAAGTATCTCAATTGGATTATTTCTTTTAGTAATATTCGTTTCCACTTTCTCCCTTGAAATGTTTCATTTCCGCTTGTACTCCGCAATGTGACAAAGACAACAACTTTTTCTCACTTGATATAACTTGATTCGAACAGACTGCTTATTTCTATGTGAAGCGGATGTGCGTGATATGATGAGAGCGTGTGAATCGGATCTTTTTAGATTTCTCATATCCCCGTGAAATATTAGGATGGAGATGAGTGGATGTCACGTACGACACTTCATCTGTTACGGAAATGGATACGAATCCAACCATCTCTCGTGTTGGACACGTCATGAATAATAAAAAGGGGGACAAGGAATGGAAATAAAATATTATTTGGAGGAAAAGAGGAAACTAGTTGTTCGTGATTAGGCGTTTTACCATATGGCCTTAGGTCACATAGAAAGCCTTCGGTTGTATGCAGCTCCTGAGCCACTGGAGTAAATGAGGTGGCTTGTCAGACGAGGATTTTCTCGAGCATATCTCCTCTAAATTATTTCCATCTAAAAGTTCAGCGAAGCGTTAAGGCTCGAATGGGCTGACAGTGATGGAAAGTGTAGGGCTATCCAAGCGGGAGAAAGTTGAGCGGAGGCTCTTCCCTTTCTCCGAACTCGGATAAAGAAATAATAGGAGTTTATAAATAGCTTGTCTAATAACTTGGTCGTTATCATACCTATTTTAGACTTGGTCAAGCTAATGTGTAAAGTATAAAGGTTCTATAACCCTTTTTAGGTGACAGGTTCAAAGCTAAACGACATACTTTTATCTTCTTAGCATCTTCCTAAGCCTTCATTTGTGACGGTTGGTTGGATCCTTATAAAGTATTTTTGGGCGGAAGAAAGCCGGAAAGGAAGGTCTCCCGAAGAAATGTCCTGACTGGGATAGATAAAAAGATCCAAATAATTTATTAAGTAGCACGTGCCCCAAAATAAGTCTTAAAATGAATTCTTGTCCTCATTAAAATTATAAAGTTTTGTTTAATAATGACTCTTATTCAAGTACTTTTAAAAGTAATTGAAGTATAACGCTAGCAAGACATTTCTTCTTCAAAATAATTATCAAAAGCATTCGTAAAAACACACGTTTATATTCTTGGCACAAAAAATTGACAGTTTTAAAACAATTTATTAAATTAGAGCTGGCTACGCTTCACACTCTCATTAAATGCTTCAGTCGCAAACAGGATAGCTGTGGTCACTGTCTCTAATAAGATGACCTGTTCGGTTACATTTCTTCTGCTTTCCCTTCCAATTGCGTGCTGTAATCCAAATGGGCTATTTAAAATTGCCACCTCATTGGATAACCTGTTTCTTTATAAATTCAACACAAAAATGTATTCCATATGGGATCCCTTGCCTGAGCTAGTTGTCATTGACGGTCTCTCTAAATATGTTGGCTCTGACTGCCAAACCGTCCTCAATAATTTTGCTGGCGTACAACTATCCAATATCAACTTTCCCACAATATTTCGCAAGCCTGTTCCAGGTCTAGTAAAAAATGAGCTTACTTGGATATTACAAGGAAAAGGCTCTTTTTTGCAGCTCTGTCCTTCTAACCTAACCCAAAGAGAGATTCTATCTCGGGATTGTGAATACACTTGTGCTAGTTTTGATTACCGGAAATTTGTTACAAATTCAAAACAACTTAATTGTAAAATTCGGATAGACCTGCTCCCACCTTATTTTAAACGAATGGGGCCGAGAATTACAAACAACCCTTTTGAGTGGCATGATTTTGGAATGGCGGAGGAAACTTTGCGGGATGAACTACAAAAAGTTAACCCAGGGTCAACTCCAAAGCTATACATTTTAGTAGCTAAGCAACAACTAAATGGAATATTTAAAGCTGTATTTAACTGGGCATTGTCAATTCAGCATGATAGCAATGAGCATGTATTGTGTTACATAATAGCTGAATCAAAACGAAGTGGTGGCGATTACCAACCAATGCACATCAACATTTTCCAGCTTCATAGTTTCTCAGAAGAACCGAGAGAAAGTCGTGCTGAATTAGACCAAAAAATTATATTGTTTAGAATCGGGGACGCTTTTCTAAACAGACAGCTTTTGCTCTGCAGAACAGTACACGACAATCCGTTAAAGGCAGAGTACAAAACTGTGTTGAAGGACAACACTCCTTTCAAAATCAGAGCAATTCTTTCACACTTGTTAACAATTATTATAGGAAACTACTCAAACAAGGAAAAGTCGGGAGAAATTTGTTGCGTGAATGGAAAACAAATGAATTATTGCTATGATTATGACAAAAACTTAGAGAGTGAAATGGACTTTCCCCAGCTTCATGGTTATTTGAGAAAGGACACGAGTCCAATCCATATCCAATTCTTTTTTCCAAATAATGCAAATCCATTCACATTTCTTGCCTGCGGTTATAAAAGCATTGGGCCACTTTTGTTTGGTGAACTTGTTAACGTTTTTGATATTTATGTGTGGCTTTCTCTTGTGGCAAGTGTACTTTGTCTTGGAATAGTGGTGGAATTAAGCGATTTTTATTCAAGACAGGATTGGACAAGTTCTCTGTTCTCACTTGTAAAATTGCTGCTCGAACAAGGCGATATATTTTTCAAAGAAGAGCTTATGAATCGAAATCACTTTCGTATAATGTTTGGAATTTACTTTCTGATGGTTATAATTTTAAGCGAGGGTTATAGACAAAATAATGTTTACAATATGATTAGTCCAAGAAAGGCTGAGAAATTTAAAAAGTATAATGAATTGATTGAGTTCAACTATAACGTTTATGCAAAGCATTATGAAATATGTTGTGCAAAACTATTTATTATTGTGAAGCTAATTAGAGGTCTGAATTTTACTATTTCTCAAAACAACATTTTTGACCAAGATGGGTTGAGAACACCGGGTCACTGGAAGCGTTTGCACTTTGGTGGTAAAGATGTATTAACTGTAATATCGGAAATTTATAACTGGCGTGATTCAGCGCAGACAAATGATAAATTTGTAACGCCAAAGCTCTTCGGAACGTATGATAATAAAAGTTTGGGTGAAATGGTAATGAATACTAGTCGATTGATACCTTCGTTGCCGTGTTTCCTCTGTTCATTAAATTGGGTAAAGAGAACAATAAAAAGGGTTAAAAATTGGTTGAAAATATATGCAAAAGTAGAATCTGGAATAGCAGAAAAATATCATCGAGAAGAAGATTTGCAATTTCTGGGAATGTTTCGCAGTTGCAATAAAACGGCGGCAGTGCTAACGGGTTCTTATGCGAGAGCGCTTGAAAGCAAAGTTAACAAAAATAATGTTTATTTAGGCGAGGAGAAAATGATGGACTCATTTCATTTCTATTTTGAACGGATTTCTGTGCAATTAGTTAAGAGACTGAATATGTTTAAAAAATCTGGGATTAAGGAGAGGTGGGTTAGTATTATGGAAGCAATTTCTAGTAGTATTCGCCACGAAATACTTGATAGTAGCAGTGACTTAATTGAATGTACAGAAGGCCCTGTGGCTGCTAGCCTGAATGGGAATATTTTTGTCATATTTAGTTTGCTAATTGGTGGATTAGTATTGGCAGGATTTATGTTCTTTTCTGAGCGCTTTCGCTATATTCCAATGAAATTTTGGAGAGTTTAAAATTGTAATATCATTACCCGATTAAATTGGTAGAGCATTTAATCATGTTATTGTTGAAGTACTTTGCAAAATGTCAATTGCATAAAAATGTTACGACTCATGAGCTCTTGAAATGTGGAGAGAGATGTAATAAATTGGTTTGATCAGAATAATTGAAGTGAAGTTATTTACGATGGCTTGACCGTTTTTAGTATAAAGGCCGGCTTTTTGTGATAGCAATCATTTAAAATGACGTGCATCTTTTCACCTCTTCTGCTTTCCCTAAGTATTATAAGCTGCTACAAAACGGAGCCAAACCCAATAAAACTTGCGACACATTTTAATGAAGAGTTTCTTTCTAAATTTTATACAAAATTGTATTTCATATGGCACCAATTACCGGAGAAAGTTAACCTTGAAGGTCTCACCAAATATGTGGGCTCCAATTGCCAAATTGTCTTTAATAATTTTGCTGGCGTCAACATATTCAATGCAGGATTTGCTTCAATTCTTCGAAAACCTGTTCCCAGTATAAACGGTGTTACGTTGGTCTGGATATTGGAAGGAAAGGGCTCGCTTCCGCATCTTTGTCCGTCCTACTCCTTCTCAAATTACACTTCACTCTTGTCCGGGAATACAAATTGTGCCAGCTTTGATTACTACAAATATATTGGAAATTCAAAACAATCTAATTGTAAAATACGGATTGATTTATTGCCTCCTAATTTTCATAAAACTGCACAAAAGCTTTATGAAAAGTATTTGAATGAGATAAAATTTGACTTGAAAATGGTACAAGTTTCATTGGGAATTATGGAAATTATTTTGTATCCAAAAGACTGGCATGAATTTAGGAGTTTAGCAGATTCAAGCGGACACAAAGAATTGTCAAAAATTACTCCTGGCTTAACTCCAACATTAAATATTTTAATAATTAAGCAGCAAATTAGTACTATCTTTGTGTATTCTATAGGCGAATGGTTAAAATCAATTTATGATTATTCAAGATTTCTCCCTCGCATAACTGAGTCAGTGTTGAGCTTAATATTATTGGTCGAACCAAAATCAGAAAATGGGCTTAATTCATTTCTAAAGATTTACATGCCTGACCGACTAATACACAACTCATTAGATAAAAATAGCCATAGCTTAACTAAGCAACAAGTTATATCTTTACAAATCAGAGGAGATTTTATAAAAGGTGAGTTAGCGCTCTGCAGACATGGAAATGAAAATTTTTTGAGGGCAACACCAATATACAATAGTAAAGAAAAGTCTAGATTTATAATCAGAACAATTCTCTCCCAAATGCTGACAATAATTTTGGGCAACTACACATATGAATTAATAGATTCTTTCACATATAAAAATATTTGGTGTGTTAATGGGAAAGGGAGAATTGAAAAGTTTAAAAGCGATTATTTAGATATCTCAGTAGGAATTGGTTATTTGAGCACGGACAGGAACCCACTTTATCTCCCTTTTTACTTCCCGAATAACGCAAATCCATTCACATTTCTTCTCTGCGGGTATAAACAGATTGAGCCACTTTTGTTTGAAGAACTTGTCAGTGCTTATGATGCACACGTGTGGCTTTCACTAGTAGTAATCGTCCTTGCTATTTTTGTCACTATTGAAATAAGTGGTGTAAGTCCAAGACGAGATTGGGTAAATTCTTTATTTTCTATTTCAAAAGTATTAATTGAGCAAGGCAGCGACTTTCTCAAAGAATTAAATCCCATTCGTTTAATGCTCGCTTTATATTTCCTGATGACTATCATTTTAAGCCAAGGATACAAGCAGGTTAATGTTTTTAACATGATTAGTCCTAGAAAAGCAGAAAAGTTTAAAGAATTTCATGAATTAGTAGAGTTTAAATATAATATCTATACAAAGCATAGTAATGCGAGGGTGAAAGGTTAGCCAAGGAATATTAGCTTAAGTTTCACGATTGATGATATTAGCACTTATTCACCCGGAATTGCTCATGGACACTTTCAAAACTTGTATATTGGAAGAGATGAATTTTTAGAGGTTACTTCGGAAATTTACGAGTTTACAAGTAGCTTTGTTTCAACAAGTTTGTTTGGCATGAATAAAAACAAGAGCTTTCTTGAAATGGCAAGTAATAAAAGCTCTTAAGTGGATTAGTATTTTAGATGCGATTACAGATAGTATTTGCTACGAGACGGAAAATGACTTTTTGGTGGGAGATAAGGAGGGTCCTGCTTCTGCTAAACTGGATGGAAATATATTTGTAATATTCAGTTTACTAATTGGTGGATTATTCATAGCAGGAGTTGCTTTCTTGGCGGAACGCTTTCGGTCAATTGGAACGGAATTGCGGAGAGTAAAATGGTGTTTTGGATACAAAATAAGACTGGAATTTAGTTTTTGGAGTAAATTGAAGCAAATTGGATTTTTCTTACACGCTAACCAAAAAGTGTAATTTTCTAAAGCTTATAAAACCAGACTTAGAGCCAGGTTGTGTTGGAGAAAGCACGAACCCATTTCCGTTCTGACACGGCCCACGTGCCAAAAGAAAATTTGGTATAAAATTCGATCAACTTGGCGATTGATAAACGTGAAGAGGAGGAGAAAGGAGCAGAGAAAAGTAAACAATATTGTTTCTCTCTCCACCTGACTTTTACTCAAGAAAAATGTGTTTTTTTTCTATGTAATTTTTGTAATGGCAGGTTTCTTGTGGAGAAAGTTTTTGAAGAAAATTAAATAAGTTTGGGAAGAGCTTCGCTGACTAGTTTGAAGTGTTGGGAAAGTTTTTGTCTGGAAATGACATGCCATTATGTAGAAAATGGGTCGATGTTTTCAGAAATAAATCAAATATTTCTCACGAATCTATTATTTCTCTAGAAAAACACGCACCTTTCACAAATGCTCCGCCTATTCCATTCCATAAATCAAAACTGGTTATTTTGCTAAAATAATTCTAAACAAAATCATTTAAAAGAACCACTGAGATCTAGATCTGCCATGAATCATCCATAATTATGCTGACTTTAGCCCTTTCTATTTACCACAAACTTTAACGAAGCTTATTACAAAAATATTTACTTCCTGTTCCCGCATAAGGCTCTAAAGATTTCTGCTTACGTCATCTCAGAGATTCTTGAATGGCCTGGAGAAATCTCGAGGAATTTGCTCTGCTCACTTTCTCCAAATATTTTTGTGTAATCAGCCATTTCTCTTTTTTTCCAGAGATCCTCCCGCCACCACAAACCACACCAAGAGGAAAAGGCACTTCCTCCTTCAGACTTCAACGAGACACAACCCACACCAGTTATAAAGCTTGAGGCTTTACAAAATGAAAATTGTAAGGAAAACAATCATGTCATTCCACAAATAATAATTTTTAATGCTCGCGGCTATTTATTTTATAGATGAAGTGTGTGCCGGTTTCTACTGCGGGATCGGTCGCGAATGCCGTCGCGACTCTGATGGTCTTCCCAATTGCATTTGTATCCGTCAATGCCCCACTCAACCGCCTAAAAACGCACCCGAAATGAAAACTAATAACCAACCAGGCTATTTGGAGTATGGCAAAGGATTTGAGGAATTTTTTGATCCTTTTCCCGGCGCTGAATTAGCCTTTCCTCAGGATTTACAGGGCGGATTGAGCAATCAGTTCAAACCTGTTTGCGCCACTGATGGAAAGATTTATCCAAACGAGTGTGAAGTTTATAGGACGGCTTGTATAACTAATCAGGTTTATCTTCATGTTGACGAGTCCGGAACGAGTTGTGTGGGACAGGCCCCAGGTGGAGGAGTTGGTGGAGGGAATAGGGGGAATGGACGTGATCAGAAAGGTGGAATGAGTGGAGGACGTGCTGGAAACAGAGGATTACCAGCTCCAAACACAGGTGGTAATTCTCAGCAGCCGTCACAACCAAATAATCCGTTTGGGGATCAACCATCATTCTCAAACTCACCTGCTGGTGGTGATAATAATTTTCCGCTTTTTTCATCCGGAATTATCCCAAACTTTGATGTGAACTTTCCACCCGAGTTTGCACAAGGTGGGGAAGAAGGCTTCCCTTATTTTCCAGAGCCTTCCCAAATGCCTCAACCAAAAGGGGGGCAAGAAGCCAGAGGCAAGAATAATCCCAAGAATGGAGCCAAAAGCCATGGGAAATTGACCAAGGAGAGAACAGGTGGGCTCTAAATTTGTACAAATTAATTATTTTGTTTTGCAAAAAGATTTTATTAAAAGTTTTGAGTTAAAACATTTATTTTGCTGGCACGTGCCGACATAATCAGTTTATTTATTTTCATAGTTCCATAGTCACCTGCTTAATAGCATGAGTTTCTCTAGAATTCTAGAAATGAATTATTTGCTTTTATCGCGGAAGGAAATAGCAGAACAGCTTTCTCCACTTTCACTGGCATTTTTTTCATGGAACATGCTGTAATCTCATATTCCCGTTTAAAATTTTCTCTCCAGTTGGGAAAGAGTTGCACGCGAGAACGGAGCATTTGCATCGCTAATGGAAAATCTTTCACTTGCACATGTTCACCATTCATGACTGCTCATTTTACTCTTTCTCTGTGTACTTATGCAAAATGACAGTAATTTCTAGTAGAAATTTTCTACAATTCGCCTAAAACAGTTGGAGTCGGAGAGAAAAATGCTTGCAAACAGAATCAATAGCTTTTAAATATTCATACTTGGCATATCCGAATAGGAGCATTCCATTCCAAGGTGAAAGCAGAACGCAGAACTAGAACCAGAAGCTAATTTTACTACGCCATTAAAGACTAGCTGCAGAGAGAGAGTAATTTTGTCAAACAAATTTTTCCCAAACTCCTTCTCCAGATGTAATATAAGTTGGTAATGACAAAATATTCATTCTCTTTCAAGAGAAAACATTTATTCTCCTGCTGTGTAAGCATTGTCTCTTGATGAGAACTGAAATGGTTCAGAGACATTTTTCTCAAAAGCTAGGCAGTTATCATTTCATCTGGAATCCTTGCCAAGAAAAAAGGAATAGAAAGGTAAAGAGTTGAGTCTAGCCCAACCACAAGTGCAAATGTCTGGACAAGTAAAATTTTATGGCCTATTTTCTCCTGTTGAAAATTTTCATCAGTTTTAAAGCTATAATTACACTTGGTTATTTGGAGCAGGAAACATTCCTCTAAACCCATTTAGATTTGGTTGCGAGATATCCAAACGCACTTAGATTTGAAAGAGAGAGCTTTTATTTTTCTGTAATAAAAGGGGAGCTTAGCCCAATCCTTATCCTGCTTTCATATCACAATCCATTTCCTTTTGCCTCAAGCATACTCCATTAAGAAACTGGAGCATTCCATGGTAAAAAATGACCAACCACACACAATCTATTCTATTTTTGGCAGAGTCTAAACCAATTCATCATTTTTGTTTGCATATTTTCTCCATAAAAATAGTCTGAATAATTCTCGAGCAATTTAGAAGCCCTCAATATTTTATGAGCAAAAAAGCTCACAATAAAAAACCAACCCATTTCATAAAAAAAATTGTGATTGAGTTGTCAAGAAGAAATATTTTTACTTTCTCCTTTTCTTCTCCAACTAATAGTTATTTTGGACAAATAACAAACAACTTGGGTCATTTTCCCCTTCTTGGTTCCCCAAATAACTTCCGTTCTATTTCTAGAGAAAAGAAATGCCATTTTCTTGGGGTCAAAAGCCTCCCTTTTTACCTTACAAACTAGCTTGTTAGCTGATCACAATCCGAGAGAAAAAATACTTCCTTTTTATTCCACTCTTGTTGTTCCCGTATCACTTCCTCGTCTCTAATGGACGGATTAATAGTTGGTCTCTCTAAGTTGGAGAGAACGTCCCCATCTCACATTTTCCCTCGGCTCAGCAACATCTCATTTAGCAATTTCCTCTCTCCCAATCCATTCCTCATTTTCCCCATTTTTTCTGCTCTTTTTCCTCATAAATAGCTTTGCTCTTATCTCAAGTATTACAAAAAGGATACTAAATATCGAGGGGAAGCTGTAAGAGGGTCTCCCATCTCTTCCTATTATCCTTTTTGATGTAATTTAACGTGATAAAGCTCAGATTTCAGATCATCAGCTCCCTCTCAAACATGGGCTGAGACGAAACTATCATTATCTGAAAAAGGGAAAGTGACAATGATGGTGATAGGGGCGATGACTGGAACGATATATCATCTTCCTTTCTAGATAAAAAAAAGCTTTAAAAAAGCGTAAGAGGAGGGAGAAGATGTCCTCAATTTTCTTTGTACTTTCTAAATTGCATAATAGAAGCTGTAGAAGAGCAAGTAATAAAATGGGGAAGAAGATGAGTAAAAATAAGGAGAGTGAAGTAGAAAGGTTGTCTTTACTATTAGGTTTTATGTTGTGAGAAGGAGAAGGAGAAGAAACCACAAAAATTTATGAAGCATTCCAATTTGGAGAAAGTCTACGGTTATGGCTTGGGAAGGTAGGTGAAAATTTTGTAAAATTAGAGTCGAAAGTAAACAAGACTGACAATGATGAGTTATGAGAAGAGACTCTAGACAAGATTGGAAGGGTGAGGTTTTGAAATTGATGAATATCAACGTTCAACATTTTAGGCTATTGAGTGAAATAGGTTTGTTGAGGATGGGAAGGTGTTGCTAGAAATCATGAAACATATGACCTCATTTAGTTTTCTCCTATTTTCAATTCTCTTTTTGAGAACGACTTGCATTTTACTTGAGTGAAAGTCATTGTAAAAATGATCAGCATTGAAATAAAAAATCCCTTATTCTTACCGTTTGTCAATTTATTATCAACAGATATAAATCATTTTACTTATCTGTATGTGTAAAAAAGTGCGGAGAAAACAGAGGACGTGTCATTTAATTAACTTTGAATTTTAACGCTGTATAAGTGTTCAAGTTTTTAAAGCTAAACTTATTTTCAATTTATTAGTGCATGACAAAGGGCACTTGTAACTTCAACCAAGCAAAGAAATGACCCAAATCTAGTTTAATGCTTGAAAATACCCTGAAATAATTATCATACCAATAATCATAGTCGTTTAGTAAGTCAGTCCGAATCGAGCAAAGTCGCGACATAGATTAAAAGCCTTTTTCCACTTACGAAATAATTCGATTGCTTTCATTGGAATAATAGGGACTTTATGAAAATTTTGACATATTCAATATTCAAAATGCGGGCGTTCTATTTTCTAATTTTCCTTACCGTACATAGCTCAATTTACCATGCGAACACAGAGCCTGACTTGCAATTGCAAATCCTCACGCCATTTAACATGTCACTTCTTGCAAAATTAAATGCAAAATTGTACTCCATATGGGAACTTTTACCAACAATGATTGACGTTGGATACCTAACCAAACACGTAGGTCCAGGTTGTCAGATTCTATCAAATAATTTTGCTGGCGTTCACCTATCCAATGCTGGCCTTCCCATAATATTACGCAAGCCTGTTCCTGGTTTAGTAGATGACGCCCTCTTTTGGATTTTAGATGGCAGAGGTTCAAACTTGCAACTTTGCAGATCCTACTATCTAAGTAACTGCACAATGTGTTGGAAATTAAATTGTGCTAGTTTTAATTACTATAGTTTTACTTTGAACTCAAAGCAAATGCACTGTAAGATTCGGATAGACTTATTTCCACCCCGTTTTCGGTGGCACAATGCACCAGATCGCTTAGATTTTATGAAACAGATTGGAATAGATCAGAAAGCTCTGGGTTTAAGTGCCTCTCGAGCTTCTACTTGCCCTTGGGATTGGCACTCTCTTGGCACATTAGCAGACTCGGACATGTTAAGTGAATTGCAAAAGGTAGTTCCAAGTTTGAATCCAGAACTGAATATTTTAGTAATTATAAAACTAGCTAAGAAAATCAAATATTCAGTTTCCGACTGGGCTGTATCCTTATATAATCTAGAGAAATCATTTGGAAGACCTTGGGTAACAGTGTGGAACGCAGCATTTGTCGCATATACCTTTGAAAGCAAAGAGAATGCTTTTACATTAAATTACTCTATTCAAACATTTGATGGTCAATCATTTATACCATGGTCATACGGTAACAAAATACATAATTTGAGAGATTATCAGATTAAAATTGAGATAGGGATTTTTGACGAGTTATTAAAAAGCCAGTTTTTGTTGTGCAATCCAGTACAAGAGAATCTCTTACATACGCACTTTGCAGAACCTGATAGGACGCAATTTATATCAAGAAAGATTTTAAATCATATTTGGACATTGATAATGAAAAATTATTCGTATAGTGTGTTATTTAACGGTATTGAGCAGACAGATCCTTGCGTTAATGGAAAGAGATGGCAGATTCAAACTAATCAAAAGATTGCGCAATATGACATTGCAAGACTTATGGTTTTTATAGAAACTGATGAAACTCCATTGCATATTCCACTTTTCATCCCAGATAATGCAAATGCGTTCTCGTTTCTCGTTTGTGGGTATAAAAAGATGGAGCCATTATTGTTCGAGGAGCTTGTTAGCGTTTACGATACATATGTGTGGACGTCTTTAGTTGTAATTGTCATTTGTTTTGTAGTAGCAATTAAAACCAATGGTATTTACGTAATAGCAGATTGGTCAACTTCTGCGTTTTTCATATCAAAATTGTTTCTCGAACAAGGTGACATTTTTCCCAACGAAGAATTCATGAAGAGAAGTTCCACTCGCATTATGTTTAGTATTTATCTATTAATGATGGCAACCGTTTTGAGCCAAGGCTATAAGCAAAGCAACGTATACAATATGGTTAGGCCAAGAAAGGTTGAAAAGTTTAAGGAATTTTACGAGTTAGTAGAGTTCAAATACAATATTTACTTACGGCATAATTCCATGTTTACGAATTTATTTCTTTATGATTCCGATCCAATAATGAATTACTTTAATATAACTGAGTCACAAATTGATTTAATTAAAGAAGAGTATAACCACCGACAGTTTCTGAAACTTGGAAAAATTAATACATTTGCTGTCGAGTCGGAACTATCGTCTTCGTCACATTTTACAAATGCTGGTTCGAGCTTGTATGGCAAATATAATAATAAAAGCTTTAAGGAAACTGCAAAGCAAAATAGTACATTAGTTCCTCAAAAGCCCTTGCTTCTATACATATTGTCGTTGATAAAAAAGAGTTTTTCTCTTGGGCAGGACATCTACGAAGATCAGATAATCGCAGAATATAGTCGAGAGGAGGAACGGCAGCTTTTCTTAAAGCTCCACACTTGTAATAGAACCGCAATTGTGCTTAAAACTACTAGTAGCAAGAGATATTTAAAGAAAATTTATAAGCGAAATGTTTACGAAGGAAAAGAGAAAAGTATAAATACCTTTCATTTCAACTTGAAGAAACAAATTTCCACGTCGTTTATTAGAAGAATTGGGATGTTTAAAGAGACTGGAATTATCGAAAAGTGGATAGCCATTGTAGAAGTCATTTCCAACAGCATACGCCATAAAGGCGGTGATGACACGGCCCTAACTCAAGATGATGAGGCAGATCCGTCTCCTGCTAGTTTAACGGGGAATATTTTAGTAATATTTAGTTTGCTAATGGGTGGACTATTTTTAGCCATAAATTTATTTTTAGTTCAACGTTTTCGCTTTTTTACAATACAATTGTGGAATGCTTGGAAATGAATATATTTAAATTTCAACATATGCATATAGCAAAATTTAAAATAAAATTGTTTTACTAAATTAAAGTAAAACTTGAAATTTTATGAAAAGGTGTTGCTGCAAACATAAGTAATATGACCTTATTTAGTTTCTCCCTTCGTTTCTTTCAATTCTTCAAAAACTTGTAAAAAAAACGTCCCAATTTTTTTAAGAGTGAAAGCTAGCTACTAAACGTCACTGTGAAAATTATCAGCATTCGAATAAAAAATTGCTTCTCTATTCAAAGCTTTTGTCAGCATTTGTTTTAGTCTGGAAAGAAATGATTTTATTTCTGTGTGCGTGTGCCGAAGTAAACGAAGGCGTGTCATTGAATCCCTCCAGATGGGGAGTATTCTGTACTAGATGATGTCTAAAGTCAAAACTCACAAAGGAATAGTGACACGCTGTTCTCCCTTCTTGTGAGAAAAAATTGAGCTCATTTGAAATGACAGGTTTAAAAGTGCTTTTGGGAAAAGGAGAAAATTCGACTTGGCAGCTCTTCCCATCATTAGTTATCAGCCTTGAAAAAAGCAAGCTGATATTTTTCCTCATTTGTTGCTCGTGAAAATGTGAATTGTTTAAGTGAAATGTTCAGTTGCAATAAGAATAGAAATATTAAAACGTGACAGATTAAAAAATTACTTTTTAATGCTATTTTAACATTATAATTCGTACAATTTACAAATATGCATTTTCATAAATACTTTAATTGTGAATTGTCTTTGAATTAATCACTAAAAAGAGTGTTCTTTGCAAGCAAAACTTGATCATGGCAGGTCCTCTGCCCCTATAAATTTTGTGGAAGGGTCCAACGCTTAAAGTAATCAAGCTCAAACTTTTCACAACCTTCCTCGACCACAAACAACATTTCAAGGGACATGCTCCAATTTTCATAAACTTTGTCAAAATCTTTCTCGAACGAGGAATTAAAATACTTCCAAGATCAAGTGTGATTAAGCTAAATCCAACAATACCAACAAATGCAACAATTGCTCCGAAAATGGTCACTTTGTCCAGGTCGAAAACCATTACCATGTACAAAATAAAAATGAAACAGAAGCTGCATAAGCTTTGGATTAAAGGAAATAAAAAGTGCTGAAAGCAACCGTTCAAAACTATTAAAAGTATTTGAATTTTCCTGTATTGGAATAAAATTCGGTTCCAGGTTTGATGGTTGGGATGGACAACGTTTAGTTTAGAGCTGTAGAAAATATTATTTAAAATATTTTATAAATTACTTTGTTTGTTTTTTTTAATTAAATACCTCAAATCCGAAATATCTTCATGAATTTTGTCAACGGCAATCAAACAAATGGACGCAACATAGCAACTGCTGCAAACATTTGGCATTGTCAGAATAAATTCGTTAATAAAAATGAGTAATTTTAAACAAACGGTGGGACAGTTTTCATATATTTTGCAATACAATTGATAAACACAAGGGTTCGCAAAAGATAGAAGCGGAATCCCTATTTGATACGCTAGCGTAAATGAGATGGGAAGGATGAGGACGATTAAATAGAGTATTCTGGAGGTATTCTGGCGTGTTGTGGTAAATAAAATGTTGATTAATTGCGAGTAGTAAATAGCAGCGGGGTACAAATGAAAAGTGATTCCGGTTACAATTGCAAATCTGCAAACAAAAAGGTAGAAATGGAAGACCGAAAGGAGTAGCGTTTTGTTTTCTGTGTTGAAAAGTTCAGACAAGGAATGAATAGCTGATAAAAGTGCGATAAGCTCCCAAATATGTTGGTAAAAATGTCGCTTTACTGTAACAGTTTGCGAACCCTGATTGACTTGAAATGGAAGGAAATAAATGTAAGAGAAAATTTTTAGGTAGAAATGAAGTATTTTGAGGGGGTTTCCTGAGACGTTCATCTTGGAAGGTTTATGATGGAATGCAAATATTGAAATACGTGGCTGTTCTATTTGAGTACAAAGGTAATGAGATTAGCCATATTTAATTGCGCTTGATTGCCACTTTTTGTAAAATAATAGTCCATTGTTTTTCATAATACTTTATGCTTTCTCTACTTAATCTAAAACTGTTTTAGGAGGAGATAGAAATCATGTTTTTCAATTTCAGAAATGGCTCAACTATAAATAAACGTAATTATATGAAGGAATAATTAGACGTATAAGCGATGAATTTGATTTACCCAAAGTTACTAAATATCTATCGAGAATTATGCAGAGAAAATGAACAGTTATAGAGGAAATGACTAAATTACAGCATTCAGTATTTTTAAATAAATAGGATGGCCGGCTAGTTTTAGGGAAATGTTGCGCGTAAAAGGAGAGTTAAACCATGTCCTGAATTTTCCTTGAACTTTCTAATTTGCATTCTTAGTAAAAGCTTTATAACTGCAATAATTGATTGAAAAAAGAAAGAGTATTTAGACAAAAAATAAAAGATGGAAGCAATTAAAGTATGTCTTCCTAATTAAGTTTTATGTTATGAGGTGGAAGAAAAGGTGAAGAAGCATTTATGAAAATTGTCAATTTGGAGAAAGTCTGAAGATGGTTTGGAAAAGAAGGAACTTAAGTTTTGAAAATTAAAGTTCAAAGTAAACATGGCAGACATAACAATTTTTGAGTGGATGTGATATAGACTACGATAGTGCAGGGATAATTTTTTAAATCATAAATATCTAGAGCAATTGATAATTTGATGAAGCATAAAGTTTTCACGTGTCGCGCTTAATCAAGCAGGAAAATGGTTTGTCTTTAAATAACTGTGTTATATAAAATCCTTTAAGTTGTAGCCATAATTACTTAACTTACGAAACAGGAATATTTTGCAATGCTGAATTAAAGTAAAAATTGATAGCACACTAATTTTCTAAATCTTTTAAATAAAGTATTTCAAATTACTGAATCAGCAAATTTAAATTTTTTTAAGTTTTATGATGTATCTTTCTATATTTTTTATCCTTTGTAACTTCATCGCTAATGGTAGATTAACTATTACCACCCCATTTAATAATACATTTCTTGCCAGCTTTTCCAAAGAAATGTATTCAATTTGGGACACATTGCCAGACAAGGTTGATATTGACGATTTTACTAAATCATTCGGATCGAGATGTCAAATTGTTTTAAATAATTTTGCCGGCGTTCAACTTTCAAATGCACATCTTCCATTAATAATTCGTAAAGCTGTTCCTGGCTTAATTAGAGGCGCCGTTTACTGGATCTTGGAAGGAAAAGGTCCCTCCTCACAACTTTGTCCAATTTATTCGTTCATCAATGAAGGATTTATGTGGTCAACCTTTTGCGCTGCGTTTCTTCATTACGCCTTTGCAGGGAAAGTTAGGCAGCCAAATTGTGAAATTGAAATTGATCTCCTTCCACCCCGTTTAGGTAGGTCTAGTGTGACTAAATATTATTCCGAATTCCTGGAACAGGCAAAGATTGAGCTTAGATTGGATCAGAGTGTGGATGTTACATTTACAGCTTATCACCCAAGAATATGGGTTTATCAACGCCCTCAAATTCTAGAAGAATGGATGGAGAAAGAACTAAAAAAGTTGATCCCTGCAACAACTCCAAAACTGCATATTTTAGTAATTAAAAAACAGCCTAGTAAAATACAAGGGTACTCTGTTGCCAGTTGGATGAGCTCAACTTGGCATAATTACGAAATGGCGTTTGGTGACAAAAAATTAGAATGGAGCCCACTATTAGCTATATCAACTATAGAAAATCCAAGTCATATCTCTCAATTGAATTTGATTGAAAAAATAACTAATTACAAATTATTATACGACTCTTTAATCAAAGACCGGTTTGACTTTGATCAACCACAAATAGTTTTTAATGATGTTTATGATTTAACGCGAAATGTAATGATTTGCAACTCAACTCAAGTGGAAAACCCTCTTGTTAAAATCTCAACTAATGTTGACCTATCTAAAAGAATTCTAGCCCATTTGTGGACACAAATTTTGAGAAACTATTCATATGAAATTTATGAGGATAGTGATACTTGGTGTGTGAATGGCAAAAGAATATATAATCATGAACAATCTAAGCTTGAGTATCTAACGTTAAAGCCAGAACTAAACAATGATGATAGTCCCCTCCACCTCCCGTTTTTCTTTAAAAACGAAAACGCTTTTACATTTGCTGTTTGCGGGTATAAAAGAATAGAGCCCCTTTTGTTTGACGAGCTTATCAACGTTTATGATAAATATGTGTGGATCTGTCTTATTGCAATCCTTATTATTTTAGCGATAAAAATCGATAGTCTTTCATCAAAAAATGATGTAGCGACTTCATTTTATTCCTTGGCAAAATTTCTTTTAGAACAAGGCGGCTTTTCTTTCGAAGGACAAGTCATTAAACGAAATTATATTCGATTAATACTAGCTTTATATTTACTTATTAGTATAATTTTGAGCCAAGGGTATAAGCAGAATAACGTTTATAACATGGTTAGTCCAAGAAAGGCTGAGAGATTTAAGGAATTTAGTGAGTTGGTAGAGTTTAAATATGATATTTATACGCAGCATGCTCATGAATGGGGTGTAGAATTTAATAATAGAATGACGGAAGAAATGTATGCAAATTTAACTGAAAATGAAATTGGATTTGAGAAATATAACAGCTCACACTGTTGGAAATTTTGGTACGGGAAAGATGTTAAGATATACCTCATGATTCCCTGCTCTGAAATTGATAAATGGAGTAAGTTTGATACGATTGATAGACTTGGTTTGTATGAAATGTATAATAGTACAAGTAGAAAGTTTCTTAAAATGGCAAAGAAACATGCCAAATTATTGCCACAACTGCCACTATTATTTCATCTTATAAATTGGACAAGGTCAAACTATCCGGTTAGGAAGACTGAAGCTAAAATTAACAAAGAGTATGGAAGGGAGGAAGAGAGACAGATCTTAGAAAAAATCAGGGCTTGTAGTAAAACGGCTTTTGTGCTTACACCAAACAAGGCAAAGGCTTATCTGAATGTAATTAACAAGCAGAACTTTTATGAAGGAAAGGAAAAGGTTTCGAATACATTTCATTTCTATTTTACGGGTCATCTGTCATCTCAATTTATGAATAGATTGGAGAGATTCAAAGAGTCTGGGATAAGGGAGAGGTGGATAAGCATAATTGAAATTATTTCTAAGAGTATGCGGGTCAAAAATAATTCTACGATTGTAACCTCAAATGAAGAAAAGGCGGAAGGTCCTGCTGCGGCTAGCTTAGATGGAAACATTTTGGTAGTTTTTAGCGTGTTTGGTTGTGGATTAAGCGTAGCATTGCCTGTGTTCTTTTTTGAACGTTTCCGGTTTATTGCATTGAAATGGTTGAGATAAATGGGATGGTATAGTAGATGAATTTTAACGTTGAACATTGCACACTGTTGAATGAAATAGCTCAATTTGAAAGGTGTTGCTGGAAAACATGAGAAATATGACCTCGTTAAGATCTCTCCCTTCCCTTCCAATTTTCTACAGCGTCTTGAAGCACTTTCATTTTGCTTGGGTGAAAGTGAGCTAATCAACGTCACTGTGAAAATGATCAGAATTCAAATAAAAAATTGCTTCTCTATTCAAAGCTTTTGTCAGCATTTGTTTCAGTCTAGAAATGATTTTATTTCAATGCGTGTGCTGGAGTAAGGGTGTGTCATTGAATCTGGATAGGGAGCACTTTTCCTTTCTACTAGATGATGTCTAAAGTCAAAATACAAAGGAATAGCGACGCTCTTTTCTCTCCCTTCTTTTTAGAAAAAATTGATCTCATTTGAAATGACAGGTTTAAAAGTGCTTTTGGGAAGAGAATAAAATTCGAGTAGGCAGCTTTCACCACTTTTGCCTTTCAAGTGATATTTTGTTCACAGAAATATTTATTTAAAAAATATCACATTATTATGGTGCTTGGCATAAAGCTGAACCAAAATAGGAACTAGAACATTTTGTATATTCAAAAACTGCTGCATACCCAGGATGTTTTGGTATGCACCTGATTTTTGTACACGCCTTTTTCGAAGGCGTTGTAGATTTTGCTATCCATTGAGGATCTAAGCAAAAACAAATAAATAATATTTTATAAATTGTTTAAATAAATTTCATAATTTTTACTCACGATCATGAACAACTGAATACAAATGGTCACAAACGTGCATCCCATTTTCTTGACTTTTGATGGTAGCTATTACCATCTTATGTCTGTTGCAATACTGGACAGCTTCATTATACGTCTGGAGATAATAAAAAGCCTTTTCTTTAAAAACCACTAATCAAAAATAAAATAAGTCATTACCAAAACACCGTACCGCGTATCATATACTCCACTTGTATAATAATCTACGTTGTCAATCTTTCCTATGTAAATAATATCCTTTGATTTTTGCTTGGTTGATGGTGGATGCTTGCCTCCTCCTCTCACAAACACTAACAATATAGAAACTATTAGAAACGAGAGAATTTTCTCAGACATTTTAGAAAATAAAATTAACTATTCTGTTGTTAAAGACAAATAATAGAAGAAAAATTGTGCAATATCAATTAAAATGTTGCAAGACGCATTAAATTTTTTATCGTTAATTGTAACTTTCCATATTGAGAAATCTATTGTTTTTATCAGATGCATAAAATGCATTTTAGTTTACGTAACATAATTAAATTGGATATAAAAGCTGTCTAAAAATAAGAGGCTAGTCACCATTTAAAGTGCTGACGCATTCGTTCCATAGAAATAGCGAGTGCCTTTTTTGCACGTTTCATAAGTCAAATCTTTATCCCTTCTCCTGTCAATTATTTCCCACAATGAAACATTCCATCTCAACATAGCAGCTGTCCATTCCCATTTTATTGCTTTCCCCCAAAAACAATATAAACTGTTGATGACTATTTTCATTCGCAATATAAAAGACGGTATAAAAAACCTTTCCGGAAAATACTCGAGAAAAAACAAAAAGATTTTTATGGGCTTAGCCACACCCGTACTAACTTCTAGCACCTTTTATATCAAATCGTTACGAGAGAATACTCGAAAACTTTTCAGCTTTTCCTCTCTACTAATGTGGATATTCCTTATCATCATTAGCTACTGCAGACTGCATTGCTCCCGGACTTTTATGGGATGGTCATTCCACTTTTGTAGAAGAGAGAAAGAGCCAAAAAGGTTCAAAGTCTGAAAGTAGAGCAGGTTGATTTCTCTCTGGAGGAAAACGTGTCTAAATCCTTATAAATGTTTGCTTTGTCTAAACGGTTGAGCCTAAGGCATCTAGACAAAAAGAAATTCAACGAAAATTTAGTAGGACAAAAATACGAGGGGAATATGCACATTTCTCCATCTGTTTTCCCTTTTTTAAGCGTCAGTTTTGCACGACTTTATCTTTTTATTGGGATATATGCAAGCAGCTCAGGATTCATAGGATTTTTCGTCCTTTCCACAGGGAAAAATAATTCAACTCTCTTATGACCATTCAAGCCAATCTGAAACAAAAGCTTTTTAAAAGTTGAAAGAATTTTTTGCAACTTTTAAGAGTAAAATGCCGCTGTTTAGAACGAGAGAAAGCTTTTATTCCAAGCCAATTGGGAATGCTATAATGGGCTTGTAATGAAAGCTCTTTTTCAAAACCGGATAAAGTTATCTCTTCTCTTCCAGACATTAAATGTTGAGATAACTGTTATTATAGTTGTTAACTCGTTTGAAATGTTTTGGAAAAAAAACGGAAAGAAAAGAGAGATTTTTGATGTGGAGAAAGCTGGAAAAAGAGAAAGCATTTTGATGTGGAGAAAGCCTGGATGAGTTTGAGGATGTTGCTATTTTACTGATTTTTTTGAGTTGGATTTGTTAGATTGAGTCGAGAGGATTAAGGTCGCATCACAAGTCGTTAAACGGCTTTTTTCTAGAGAATAAATGGGAGTTGTAGTATAAAATAGCTGTTCTTAAATGTTTTGGTTCGGATTCTTTCTTAGGAGCGAAAGCTGCCGCATCAGAGGCTAAAGAGAAATGGATTTTGCCTCAAAGAAAAATCGAGTTGGAAGAAAGTGAAGAAGATGATGATGAAGAAGATGTTGATGATGACGAGGAAGATGATGAGGAGGATTCTGAGCTGGATGGATTTGAGGAAAGTGGGACGGCCCAGGAGGCTGCTGCTGTTTCACGGAGAAAATCATTAGGTTGGAATAAAGGACTAGCCAAGAAGGGGGAGATGAAGATGAAAAAGTGGATGCCAAGTGAACCCCGTTGGGAAGAAGAAGGTGATGATGATGTTGGGAAAGAAGAGGAGATGAACCCAGAAAAGTTGGCGTATGACCAAAAAGAAAGAGATTTTAAAAGTGGGAGTTTGGTCATAAATAAAAATAAGAAAAGTGCATCGAAAAATAGTAAAAATGATGCAAGAAGGGGATCGTCGCTTTGTACGAGGGAAGAATATGAAATATTAAAGGTACGTGAGAAGCGTTTTAATAAATTTTGGATCGATTTTTTAAACTGTGATTCAATAAGAGCTTTAGATTTCCGCTCTAGTTTTCCAGAGCGTAACATATGTCGTGCTTTTCAGCGTGGAAAAATCCTAAATATTTGTAAACTGAGACGGAAAGAGTTGTCGTTTAGTATAGCTTATTTTATTTCCGGTGGTCATGCCAAGTAAGAAAGCTGATGGGCTTTATTAGAATCCAAAAGGTTACTGACTGACCTCGATTCCCCGCATATATTTTTATCCGAGAAAGTTTTTACAAGCTCAAATTAGAGTAAGTCAGGACAAGCGAGTGAGATCTGCCAATTTCTCAATATCCAGCTGTCAATTTACTCCCAACTTTGTTTACGTGATCGAAAAAAAAAACAAATTTGAACCCGTCATATTTTTCTCGCATATTTTTCTTTTACACTGGAAGTTCCAGTCACATTTTATGAAGGTATTCGTTTACAAGAGCCTTGATCCGGTCTTCACTTCCGCCTTAGCCCTTTTCTCTCTCTTCTTATTAAGATTTTTCCTGACTATTGTCACGGAAGAAAGGAGAGAAGTGATATCCTCCTTGGTAGTAAGTTTAAGCAAAAAAGGGTCCTTTTTTCTCTTTCTAGAGAGACTTTTTTACACAAACTTTTTTTACGGATGACTAAAGCAGAGAAAGAAGCAGAGAAAGTCTTCCAATTTCATCCATAAATCTTCATCCGTCTTGTAGATTACATGCAAAGGAGAAAGCAGATGTATCCTATTTGATATTGGAAGCTGAATGTCATCAGAGAGAAAGTTGCTGTATCAGTTTGGATGCCACTGTGACTGGAGAGAGTAATCAGTCTGTGAAAAAAATTGACTTTCCAATATCGGGAGACAAACATTTAGAGAGAGAGTTTTAGGATGAGTTTGGGTCACGAAGAGAAAGTTGGGAAAAGTTTCCGTGATCGAATGTCAGTCAAACGTAATTAGTCATTAGAACAAGATAAATTATTTATTTTCTAGCAAAATTCGGAAATTAGTTTGGGAAAGGTTATCGGGAAGATAAGCTCATGTTTCATTTATCAGCTGTTTAAAATTTAGAACCAGACGGTTCCTGAATTTAAAGTGACATGTTTTCATTCTCCGCATAAAATTATGCAAATTTTTGAAATTTTTGAATTTCCAGTCAAATATTTGGGATATTTTCAGGATGCTCTGCTGATTTACAACCATCAACGTTTAATCTCAAAGAAGGATGTAAAATCTAAACCTGAGGAAGATGATATTTCAGAAGAGAGTTCAGAAGATGATCCCTCAACCGGAAGTGGAGAATCCCCACGACGTTACGGTTACGAAGACGAGTCAACTTTCGAAAAGGAATATTTGCTCTCTCTCATGTTTGCACATTTCGACCAGAATAATAATGGGAAACTGGATTATGCGGAGTTGCAGAAGGTAGTGGTGGAGAAGGAATAAGTGGTGACATATTTTATATCCCATTCTTTTTTTTAACAGGTCGGGCTGGAGCAAAAGATCAGGCCTGTGACAATCCACTGTCATCTTGTCGACTTTCTTAGATTTGATGACATGGATCATGACAACCTTATAAGCCCGAATGAATTCTACTCGGCTTTTTCAAAACTTTACTGTAAGTGTACAGCTTTCTCTTTTTCTAGCAAAGCAATTCTCATTTTTTCTTTCTCTGCAGCTATTTCAATTCTAGGCAACGGGAAACCTCGCGCCCCCATCCATCTAACTTCAAAAGTTGGGACAACTCTTGAAATAAAATGTAGCTTAGCCGCAGGCTCAATCTCGCGTCGTCGTCGTAGCCTCGAACCAAGCAGGTTAACTCAATGGTTCCGGTACGGCGTTGACGTCTCCAAACTCTCCGACCAATTCCAAATCCAGCAAGATGGCACCCTCCTTATAAACCAGGTTGAACTCATCCACGCCGGAAACTATTCATGTCATGATGATTCTTCAGGAGAGAAAGTTATCCAGCCTTATATTTTACAAGTTGAATTGCAGCCTTCCGTTAAAGTCTTGCCTCATATTAAATGGGAGAGGCCTGGAGCTAATATTGAGATCGAATGTCACGCTCAAGGCGAGCCTTTGCCTGAAGTCGTTTGGCTAAAAAATGACAGCCCTGTTATTCCATCAGATAAATATGAGATTAAAGGAAATGGCATTACTTTAAAGATTAAAGACGTTACCTTTGCTGACACTGGCGCATACATGTGCCAGGCTGAGAATGAAGCGGGGAAGAGGCTAGATATTAGCTCTTTGGTCGTGATTGAAGAACAGACGCTGCCTCCGGTGCAGTTGAATGAGAGTCAGTTCCTAGTTTTTCATGACAGGGGAATATCCACTTATGACCCGGAGAATTGCCGGTTGCAGCATCAAATTTTGGGAAGTGATATCATTCCTGGAACCCAGCGCGACTTTGTTTGCGGCTCATCCTCTTGTGAATGGGGACGCGCTTTGAAGATCTCCTCCGTTTATGTCTACGTGACGCAGCCTAAATTAAATCGAGTCCTGATTATTTCAATATCCCAAATGGTTGTGGTTGATTTAGTGCTAACAGATAGATTTCCAGTCCAGCTTTATTACGTCCCGCAAGTAGACCAGGTTTGGATTGAATGTTGGAGGGAGGCGGAGCCCTACTCGACAAAAAGTATTCAGGTTATTCGGGGCGCAAAAGAGAAGAAAAAGCACAGAGCAATCAGACCCAAGCCGTTAGTCTCTCTTGAAGCTGATCTAGTCCAAAATGTCTTTTTGCCTGAAGCTCAAACACCTTTTGACTCGCAGAGGATACCATTAAATGCTTACATCTCTCATAAAAATACTCGGGGGTTGTACAAAATGGATTTGAGGACTTTAAGATATACAAAATCAATCGATTTGACTTCTTACAATTGCCTTCCGGAACAAGTCCATTTTACTTCGTTATGTAAGTGGAAAGGAAAAGAAAGTTGTAGAGAAAGTTGCTAATCTTTTTCTATTTTTAGATGGATTTGTCATTTTGGAATGCAAAGAACCCGTCTTACACCAACCTACTGGACAGCTCGTCCTAGATATAATTTCAGACGCTGTTATTTCATACAAGTCGGATTTGAATGGGAGGTCATTCTTGAGCAAAGACAGTAGAAAGCTAGTAACGATGGTTGAGAACGTTCACGACCCTGAAGGGGGGACTAGTTTGCTATTGCAATACGTCGAAGGTAAATGAAGTCATTTAAAATGATTTCTGGGCATTAAATAAATGCTTTCTCTCTTCTTTCAATAGCTAATGGACTTCGACAAGCTTTCGATGTAAACACATCATTAAACATAAGCGACGTCGCATTTTTCCCGTCCCAGCGCTTTCATACTTATGACCTTTATGCGACAGCGGTTGATAAGGAAGATGTGCTTTTTCTCGATTTAGAATCAGGTTTGATTAATAGTAGCTTTTAAAAAAGATACATTTTTATGGGAATGCTGAACGCTTTTATTTCTTTTTTAGGCCACGTTGAGCTCGTGCCAGGCGTTGGCAAAGCCCTCCAGAACCCATTATGGGAGCGAAATCAAAGACCAATTGCATCCGAAGATGTATTTGGCAAGTATCTAGTGACACCGTCATCAGACGCCGTTTACGTAGTTAATGGCAGGAGCCACACTGTCAATTGCCAGATTGGGGGGATGACCAAACCAAATATTGTTGTGTGGCTTTAGAAGAAAGAAATTAAATAAAAATGACTTTAAACGAAATTATTTTAGGAAATGAGACGTATCAAAAAATAGTTAACTTCTAGCTCAGCTTGGATTAAAAATTTAAAATGACATTTGTGCTCTGAACGTTTTGTAATAATTTATTAATTTTTTAATTGGAGTGCACGGATAATAACAAAATATTTAAGTAAGCTTTTAAAATGTTTAGAGAGCTGTAGAGAAAAATATTTATAATAACTAATGGCACGTTTAATAAAAGTATCCTTTACAATAACATAATTGTTCGTAAGACAATTTATTCTCGCGAGATAAACAAGAAGTGCTTCTTGTTATTCTGTTCATGCGGAGGATGTGGGGGATTTTTGTGAAGTTTTGGAGGGCGGTGTCGTAGATGATGTGGGCTTCGTAGAAGAAATCGCCGGGGTCGGTACGGATAGAGATTATTAAAAGGTTTGGCAAAAGGTCAGTCTTTAGATAAGAAGAGAAGGTGCCGGAAGCAGTTACGGTTTTGGCTGAGAGCTCTTCACATTCGGGAGGTAGTTGGGCGTTGATGTGGGAGACTAGGTGGTTAGCTGCTGATTGGATGAAGGTGTTATTTGATTTGTACTCGACTGGTAAAGAGCAGGGGCAATAGTCTTCGGGGATGCCGGCTTCTTCGCAGGTCCTTTCAGGTATTGGCTTGAGGGGAGAAAGGCCCCGCATGGCTGGATTTGAACTGTTCCTCAAGATAGGCTTGTCAGGCCCCACATATTTGTTGAATATTTGTGCAAAGAGCTCGTAAATATCGAATGGCGTTACTAATTGGTTAGTATTTGATTTGAGGGAGGTAACCCAATCGGGGTTTTGGCTAGAGATGGATTGGGGAAGAGTTATCCAGAAGGCTGGAAGCTTATCTTCGAACCAGCCAGAGGCTGTTGAACGGATGTCGAGGAATCTGTAGCCGTGGTCGCCCATTAGAATTAAAATGGTATTACGTAGATGTCCGCGGGACTCTAATATGGATAGGCTTGAAGATAAGAGATCATCAGCTAATTGAATATTATTTAGGGCGTCATGTGTTAAGTCTGTGAGCCAAGTGTAGATGAAGAATGGCAGATGGTTTGAATGAGAAAGGGAGACGAGGTCGACAATATAGTTTAGGATGAGCTCTTCCGGTCGCTGATATCTTAAACAGTCTGGTTTGCTCCCCTTGTCATTATAAAGAGCTAACATTAAAGGCCTAATGTAAATATCAAAAGGCTTTTTAATGAAAGCAGTCTTCATATAATTGAACACGGAATATTCAGGCGAGTCTTCTAGTTCCACTGTTAAATAGTTCATTTCATTAAAACGCTTCCAGATGTAAGGGCAATCGTCTTGGGGATGCCAGCGAGAAGGGTAGCAGATATTTCGCAAGTCATCCTCGGAATAAGAGGTGAAGAAGGGGACCATGTTTGGGAAGGTGTTTTCCCCAACTTTTGTATACCCTTTTAGTTCAATTGAACCCAAAGAGTTTAGAAATTTGACTGTTTTGGGGAGAAAGCGTCTCATATTCAGGCGGGATGTTGAGTCTAGTCCAATTATCAAAATGTTTGGAGGCGGCGAAGTGGAATTGGGTAATGAAATGTTCTTCTCAGGAGGAACCACAGCAACCAAATGGTAATTTGTGTAAGTGAATGACTTGAACAGACTTTTAGATTTGCAGGAAACCTTCAAGAATGGTCCTTTTGGAGTAGTTGCCTTCTCCATTTGGTAGCATTCTGAGAAGCTAAAAGTAAATTAATTAGGAAATGATTTATATAATCCTTTTTAGAGCTTACCTGTAATTATTATCTGCATCCTTATCATAATTTTGAAGCGTTTGAGAAACCCTCTCGATTAACTGGTAACAGCAGGAGACGTCATCAATTCCAAAGCCATTTTCCTCCAGGACCAGTTCATTTATAATTAAAATCTAAAATAATTAATTTTAGATTTTTAAAATCTCAAAAATTACTTAAGACTTACGCTATTAACTACAAAAGTAAGGTTAAAGTATGGCTGTTCATGGCACTTGAAATCTGGTGGTTTTGAGATTAGCGGAAGGACTCCGGCGTTCCACGGGTCTATGTCGGGAATGCGACATTTTGCATTTGAGACGAGAAAGCCGCCTTGGACGATTTCCTCGATTGATTGGAAGTCTTAAAAATGCAAAAGAGCTTTTATAATAATTTTTATAAAATATTTTAGAAATTCTTACAATTTTTTGACAAATCCACAACGGGGTTGACCCTCTTATTTGAGAATGGAAATGAACTTCTTGAGATTGAAACCAATCCATAAAAAACTGACGTTATTACTGACCAAATAATTAGGATGCGGAAGGCTCGCTTCATTTCCAAAATTCATAATAACTTTCACAAGATTAATAAAATTCACATTTTAATTCTTTTTAGCACTTTTTAGAAATGAACTATAATCCAGCTTCTATAAGAAAATACACAGGTCGACCAAAATAGCCTTTTGTATATAATTAAATAGTTGCATAAATAATTCTGCAGCTGTAGAGAGAAATGTGGTGAGGCAGATGGATATCTGCGAAGTAACTAGTTACTAACATTTATAGCTTGGGATTAAATATGGGCAGTTCAAGGATAAAAGTTGATGGTGTGAATGGCTTTGATAAATATTCAGTGGCTTACCAAGTGCTAACTTTAAACGTTTAAAAAACAAAGAGAGTCTTGTTCAGCCAAGCTGTCCTCTAAACAGAAATGAAAGGGGTGTTTGTCAAGCCATTAAACTTAAGCGGATGCTTTAGTGGCTTGGTTTACGTTTGGTTTTATAGCTTTTTAAACCCGTCAATACCAACAACTCTCTCTTTACCAAATTGACTGAAGTGGACTGTAAATATGATGGTATTATTTCCTGCTTTCATAATAGATTTCATCATCGATTATGTTGAATAATAGATGAAGTTGAATATAATATTTCATGTCAAAATCAATATATTTGAAGAGGATACGCCTAGACAAATAGTAGTTTTTGCTTTATAATTTGATACAATTTATTTCATGTATTTCTGGCTAAAAAATATGAACAGTATTAGGAATGTCACAATCACTTAGGACGTTTTACTAAGTACCATTTGGCACAACATTTGTTTAATTATCATTTAAAACATGACTAGGTTGGCTCACAAAAACAGATCTTTTCGAGGAAGTCGTTTTTAACGCAACTGACATCAGTTTTGATCTTGTTCATCCTTAAAAGTTCACCGACGACGGTAAAAATGCTTTTGTTTCTTTCGACCGTGGCTTCAAATAGGAACTCGCCAGGGATAGTTTCAAATGCGACGACGTAGGTCACTGTAGAATTGTCTTTGTCGCCACCTCCTTCGTAGTCGTCGTCCATGATGCCCCCTGCGGTTATTTTATTCAGGGCTAACTTCTCGCATACTTTGGGTAACTGCTTGTTAATATTTTTAATTGCTTTTTTGGCTGCAGCTATTATGTTTGAGTTATTAGTTGGGAGTTTGCGGGGGGCGACGCAAGCGCATAGATTTTCTGAGATGCCAGCTTCAGGGCATTTCCTTACGGGAACGTCTTGGAATAGGGTTTGGCCAAATTTGCGGGGAATTACTTCGCCGAGGTAGGATTTGGATGGTTTTATTTCGGGAACTTTGTTAAATGTTTGGAGGATGTGGACTAATGTTTTGTACAAGTCGAAGGGGTTCGTCAGTCTTCTGCAAAAATATAGAAAAAAAATACCGTAAAAAAGTAATTAGTAGCCCGAGAAATAAAGGCTGTCTACTTTGTGAGGAATTACGGAAATATTTTTTAAATAACTTACACAGAATTACGCTGAACACTTGGGAGCCACTCTGGAAACTTTTTTTGAACTTTTTTCGGGAGATAAACCCAGAAATTTGGGAGCTTATCTTCTTGCCAACCCGCAAAAGTCTCACGAATCATTCCATATCTATAGCCATGATCACTCATGAAGAACAAAATGGTGTTGGAGAGGTCAAGACTTTGTAAAAAGTTTAAATAATAATCATCCGCGAATTGGGCAGCATTCAAGTCTCCATGAGCCAAGTTGGTTAGCCAAGTGTAGATAAATGCGGGGGTGTTGTTCTTTGATGAGAGTGAGATCAAGTCTGAGACATATTTGTGAATGGTTTGGTCTACTGTTTTGGGGCCGATGCAATCCAAAGAGAAGAGGATGGAGGGGGAATGGTAGTGAACGCCGAGCATGAATGGTCTGAAGTAGTAGTCAGTTGGTTGCTGTACAAATCCAGTCTTGAAGTAGTTGAATGTTGCTAGAAGTGGAACGTCTTCGATGAAAGCGGTTAAGTAGTTTGATTCTGAATACTTTTTCCAGAGGAAGGGGCAGAGGTCAAGGCGGGTGTTTTGGGAGAAGAAGCAGATCTTGGAAATGTCACTGGCGGGGTAGCCTGTGTTGAATGCTATGGCGTTTGGGAATGTGTTTTCTCCGACTAAAAAATAAATTTATTTTAATTGAGATTCATTCAAAATTAATTATTTATTTACCTTTTGTATAACCAAGCATCTCCACAGCACCAATTTCCTGAAGGAATGACCTCGTTTGTTTCATATTCCTTTGGAAGCTGAGCCGTGACATTGAATCAATCCCCAAAAGGAGGACGTTAGGTGGAACCTCTTTCTTCTCCTCTTCATTCCAATATTTTATCTTTTTGACAGTTTTTGAGCTTCTATTTGGCAACGGAATGGCATGGAAATTTCTATAGACGACGTCCTGCGTCCACGGCCAGTATTTTGAGGTGCAGATCACGCGGATAAACTCGTCGTTTATTTGGTTTATCACGCGAGTTAATGGTTTGCATGTTTTTCCATATCTAAAATATGAAAGGAGTATTAAATAAATTTCTCAACGCTCTAAAATTACTAATTGTTTTACATTATCTGCAAGTCAGCATATTCATTATAGCGGTCTGGTGACTGGTGAACCCTCTCAATCGTTTTGTAGCAGCATTCAACAGAGTTTAGAGAATAGCCGGATTCATAAAGAGCTGTCACGTTTATTATCAGATTCTAGAAAATTAGAAAAAGTTAGAAACGGTTTATTTTAGTAAAATAAATAATGTTACCGTTTCATTTGTATAAGTCCAAGCCCGATTCTTGTCACAATCACTGCGCTGAGATTGATTACTGAGGAATGGCAAGATTGTTTTGTCCCAAGCGCTTATATTGAGAATTCGGCAGGTTGGCGTGTTCACAATGTAGCCGAGTTTTAAATGCTCGTCGCCTTCCAGAAAATCTTTAAAAAAATAAATAGATTTTTATTAAATTGATTTTTATAATATTAATTAAATTCTTTCAAACTCTTAAATAAATCTACTCACAATTTAATCGGCTACTTGGCGGCGACTGCCCAATAAAAGTCACAACAACTTGGACCGAATAGGTGATAACGAACAGGATAAAAAGGGCAATAGCAGAGCGAACCCATAGCTTCTTCCTGTGAATATTCGTGGTCCGCAGTGGCTTCCTTAATGACATTGTGGAATAAGAGCATTGTAATTTTTTCTCCTACATTTCAGCTATTTTCAGCTCCATTCCAGTTCCAGAAATGATTCCGTGATGAGTTCTGCCTTGCACGAACAAACGAGGTCGAGAGTTTTGCTGATTGACTATTTCACATGAGCTTTGCCACTTCCGGTCTTTTGACTAGAGAGTTGAGATAATCCACACCACAACGAGCGAGTCAATTCCTATAAATAATTTATGACAAAAATTCGCACATTTTTACAACTGACAAATGAATAATGATGCCGACTTTTTAACATTTTTATCTCCCTAAATGTCAGCTTTGATGGCTCTGCTCGGCTTTTATGTTTTGCATTAACGACTCTTTTTATGCATCCAATTTGGGAAACAAAAGGGTAATTAGTGAAGCAATCTTAGCATACCCCAAATGACTTTTTAAGCAACAGTGTTGAAATATCACATCATTTTGACTTTGTATTGAAAAGTATTTGTGTGGAATGGGATCAAAAAAGCTTCTCAAATAATAAGTTTGATATTCTGCCCGTATTAAATATTCACGAGGAGGTTTGCCACTCTCTTTCTCCCCTATCATTTTTGACTAGTTCCCCTTTCATTCCACTCGTCATTCTAGCATGAGCTATTCCCCTCTGAATCAATAGCTGTCAGAGGAAAAATCGACAAATGTTTATTTTCTCGCTGTGATATATAGCATATGTAATAGCTTGATCGATTTTAAGTAAAAATATTTAATATCATTTTACAAAATATTCTGTTAAATATCAGCTTACACAAGTTTGGATTTTTGCTCGTGCTTTTCACACTCTGAATGAATGATGAATGGCATGGGACACGATTTTTCTACTCCTTCCGGTCCACCTGAAGCGAAAAAACGGTCACATTTTCACATGTCACTTGTCCTTTTCAACACTATTTTATTCACTCGCAGAGGAAGTAATCCATTTAGTCCAGAACTGTTGCTTTTTTAGAGTAAAATGGTTATTTTAAATGAATATTTATAAGGATTAAATTAATCCATCTCACGTTCTTTTTAAACGTTTCAATTTCTAACTAAGCAGAGCCTTTTCTAAATGCTTTTGGGAAATAATTTTACTAAATTCAACTTTTGGAATTTTTCTTTAGAAATGAAATAGACAGGATAGAATATTTCCCGGGTCTCTCCGAGAGAAAAAATCCTTTCTCCGCCGAGGTTGGTCGCCTTTCACGTACTGAATATTGTGAACTGTAAAGCACGAGCTGGATCCATGAACGGTGCTTTACTAGAGAGAAATATAGTTTAATAGAAGGGAGTGGAAAGTGGAATGGACTCTGTGATATAGGTAGGGGAGAAATTATGGAAAAAGCAGAACAAAAAGTGTTTCATAGCAGAGAACACAGATTGTATTCCTGTTGCACTCTATACGGGTGGCAGAATATTAATACGCGCAGTTGCAGAAGGATTAAATAGACTTTGTCGCTTTTATGCTTTTATTTTAGCTTCAGACTGTGGTCTGGTCACATGAAATGTTTCGCAAGAAAAAAGTAATACGCTTTATCTTATCTTTTCTTATTTTCTAGTCCAAGTAAGGAATAATATAATTGTCAATAACATCAACTCTTTTATGCCATTCCAAATGCTTAACATTGGCAACAGTTATCTCTACAACTTTACATTGCTTATCCAGCGTCCTTAGACCAATAGTGTTGTTTTGGTACAGCTTAGTTTTCCTCATCGGGACAACGTCTTCGTTTTCATCGTAAATTCCAAAATGGCTATGATCAAATGATTTTTAGCACGCAACCGGAAGTTAAAGGAATAAATTTTTATCACTAAGAAATACCTGGACTGCCAAGGTGAGATTACGCCATCATCAGGCCCTCCGATTAATACTAGTCGCTGGAGTTTCTCAAAGTTTCTTTTGAACTTGAAAGTATCTCCAGTAATAACCTCGTTATTCACTTCGGGGAGGAAGTGGGAGTAGTTTAGGAAGGAGTCTAGGTGGTGAGGATCCCTCCAGTAGTTGCCGACAGAGGTTAGTTGACCAGGGCGGGTGTAGAAGAAACGCCAAGCTGTTTGCTTAACATAGCCGGGGAAGTAGATGCGGAGGAAGTCGTCTATAAATAAATAGATTAGTTGGCGGAATAAGGAGGAAATATTGAAAATTACCTCCGTATTGACCTCCTTGTGGAGAGCTTAAAGAGATGAAGGTGTGGACGTTGTGCTTATTACTAGATTGGATTAGGGCGCGAGCGACAAGGCCACCCTGCGAAAAGCCTTAGCAATTTGTTAAAATTAATTTAAGGTAAGATTTTATATTAAATGGCTTACCAATCACGTTAATTCCTCCAGGATTTTCCTCCATGATAGGCCCAACTATTCTACGGAATGTTTTTACTTGATACCAAAGCGGAGACATGGATTTCCACCCGTGGAGGCGGTCAATTATTGTGACGTTTGTGCCGCGGTGTTTCTAATTAAAATTTTATCAATTTAATTGCTTTTAAAAATATAAATAGAATATTTACCTCAGCAATCCTATCCATAAGAGTGTCTAAACTATAAGATTTGTCAAATATCCCGTGAACAATAACGACTGGTTTGTAGCTGGAGGCGAAATTACAAATAATTTCTAGAATAATTAGCTTCAAAATGTAGCTTTTCATTTTGGTTATTTAAAAAATAGTTTCTGTGCTGTAATACTGGAGAGGATTTGCGTGTTGACTGGAGTCTTGTCTTGAGTAAAGTGGAACAAGAAATCTTATGAATAACTTATCTCTTGTTTTATACGCTTTCTATTAGTCATATCTAAATTAGTTGGGTGACTCAAAGTCAAAAGTCTTAAGATAGTTTATATAACACGCTTGGGTCATGAAATTGTAATCAGTTAAATATTCTTCATAAACTTTTAGACATCAAGCATGAAACAAATCTTATTAACAGCTCATGTGAATGAAATGAGGTATTACCTTGTTTGGTTCTTTCTTGATATTTGATGGCTTGGTTTGGTTTGTGAAAAAGAAACGGTTGAGTATGAAAAAATCCACTGCTAAACCATGTGCGCTTTCATATCATTGCTGTTTTTCTTTCCAAATATCCTTTATTTCTATTGCTTTTTTACATGTCAATTCAACACTTGTATTTAGTTATTGAAAATGGAAGTCAAAGGCTTTGCTTGCTTTCTAAACAGAGATTGGGCGGGCGGCTATTATTAGGCGTCAAGGAGGTTTGGCTTGGATTTTCAGATAAAATTAGATTTTCATAGCTTGGATTGCTGCATGAAAAAAAAACAAGGTACCAAATAATCCTTTTAAGTACCCATGTCTCTTTGTATCCTCTTTATACTCGTATACTAAAATATTTTTGCGTATTTAAAAAGAAATTGAAGAGTTAATTTGACTGCAAATTAAGTTGTGATAAAACTTAAAAAAATGGAAGGCAAAAATCTAGGAAAGACTTTCCACCTGATAAATACCAAGGGACACTGCTTTCTCTGCCTAAAATGGATAATTAGTGAAGGAAATTATACCCAATCCATTAGAAATGTTTGTCGTTATTTAAATATAAAAATCAATGATTTAATATCCGCTTCTGACTCAAAAGGAAAATTAGATATTGATATCAACTTGTGTGCAGAATGTAATAAAATGGTTTCCAAAATATCAGAACTTTTCCAGTTCCATGAAGTAATTAAAATGGAGTTGGATTACTGGGTCGAAAGTGTCTCGAAAACTATTTCGGGGTCAGAAGAGGATATCCCTGGGAAGAAGAATTTTCTGGAGGATATGAAGGGTGAAGGGAGTAACTTGCGAGTTACGAATAAGCTGAGGATGATATTGTTGGATAAATGTAAGTTAAACGTAGAAACTGTTAAAGAGAGAAGCCTAACTTTAATAAAATATTTTAATTGCAGATTTCCTACGAAGTGAAAAGAAGAAGCCGACCGTTCTGATTGAAAGAGTAAAAAACCCGGTCAGCCAAGTAAAGGGCCAAAATGAAGGGATAACGACACTGAAGACACCGCTTGGGCTTTCAAACGTGGATGCTTCACGGCCTATTCTCTATACTGCTGATATCAATCAGATTAAAGACAATTTAATTTTCCTCCCGGAAAGTAAAAGTTTTCAGTGTAGAAAATGTGAAAAGACATTTAGCCGGAAGGAAACGTTTAAAATGCATTTTGAATCATTTCATTTAAAAATTCAATACGAATGTAAATTTTGCGGAGAGTGGGTTAGTCATAAGATGACTTATTATAGGCACCGGAAGCGTTGTCTAATAAAATATAACAAATATACCAATGATAAGCGAAATGATTTAAAGTTTGACTGGGGGAAATGCGCTGTAGCTAAGCGCTTAAACCTAGGCAAGGGCACCACGGCCGCCGTAAAAAAAGCTAAACGCGCTTTGCTTTCCGCCGCAGATTATAAGCGGGTCAAGGAAAATACCGTTGACCTCCCAGATAAAAGGGTTCAATGCAAGCAGTGCCTACAAAGTTTTGCTACGAGGTATTCGTTTGAAGCGCATTTTAAATCAATCCATTTAAAAATTAAGGAGAAATGTGAGTTTTGTGGGAAGCGAGTTAAAAAGTCACAGTTTTATCAACACCGGAGGAAATGTAGATCCAAAGGCAGAGAACGTCCTTCGCTCTCCACTGAATCTAGTACTTCTAAAAAAGAAAACGTGAACATTAATCAGATTAAAGAAAACATGATTTTTCTTCCTGAAAGCAAACATTTCAAGTGTAAACAGTGTCGAAACGTGTTTACCAGGAAGCATAGCTTTGAAAGGCATTTTGAATCAGTCCATTTAAAAATTAAGTACGAGTGCGAGTATTGCAAGAAGCAAATTAAGGGAAGGGCTTTTTATTATCGTCACCGGAAGAAATGTATGATAAAACTTGGTCATCAGGATAAGGCGGAGGTTGTCATTGACAAATCCAATTTAATTTTTTTAACTGAAAGAGAAAAGTCTCAAACCCCAGTTGAGGGTCGCGCTTCCCTTTCTACAGCGGATATCAATTTGATGAAAGAAAATCAAGTTTTGCTTCCCGACTATAATTTCGTCAAGTGTAAACAATGTCTACAGGTATTTAGTTGTAAGGCTACCTTTAAACTGCATTTTGAAGCAAAACATTTGAAAATAAAGTACAACTGTGAGCTTTGTGGGAAGATAAGTTTACATAAAACGGAATTTTATAGACACCGGAAGAAATGCAGAACAATGTGGTCATTGTAATATTAATATTCCGAATGTTGGGAAACCAGCAGAAGATTTGGAAAAGCAAATAATTTAAAACTCATGCCACTATAACAATAAGTCTGGAAGGGGTAAAATCCCCGGTTTTGTTTTAGAAATGGCTGATGATTTTAATATAAAAATATATTAAATGTATTGTGTTAAGTTTAAGGTTAGAGAATGTAAATTAAGTGCGTCATGTACAATTACTGGTCAAATGCAATTATTTTGTAAAGGAAAAGTCATTTCATAATAAATATTAGTACTGTTTAGGCATGAGATGGTTTCGTTTTTTTTTTCATAGCACTTTTGCCACTTGGTTTGCTATAAGGCAAAAGCCGGTTGAGATTCTTAACTTGAGGAAAACAAGTCACTCCTCATACGAGGCCATGTGCGCTCTCATATCCTCTTAATATATATCTGAAATGACTGAAATATTTTTGTCTGCTAGTAAACAATCGAAATTATAATTTAATTGTAAATACATTGTGCCAGCTTAAAATTGCGCCAAGGACTGAAAATGGAAGGTTTAAATTTTAAGACGGGTTCCCAACTGATAAATACCAAAGGGCATTGTTTCCTCTGCCTTAAATGGATAGTTAGTGAAGGAAATTATACCCAATCCATTAAAAGTTTATGCCGGTATTTAAATTTAAAAGTGGAGGATTTAATATCAACTTTGGACGCAAAAAGGAAATTAGATTTTGAAGTCAATTTGTGTTTGGAATGTAACAAAATAGTTTACAAAATATCAGAGCTTTTCCAGTTCCTCGAAGTGATTAAAATGGAGTTGGATTATTGGGTTGAGAGTGTCTCCAAAACTATTTCAGGGTCAGAAGAGGATGTCAAACGGAAGATGAATTTTCGGGAGGATATGAAGGATGTAGGGCATTATCTGAGAGTTACAAATAAACTGAGGATGATGCTGTTAGATAAATGTAATTTCTAATTGGCTACTATACAATAAAAACTTTGAAGGAAAAGTAATAATTAAATAAAATATTTATTGCAGATTTAATAAAAAGCAAAAAGAGGAAGCCAACCGTTTTGGTAGATAGACTAAACAGCTCCAAAGGTCAAGTTGAGAAATCGCTTTCAAACGTGGATATTAATCAAAAAGGAACTCGACCTTTTGTTTCCACCGCAGATATTAAACAGATTAAGGAAAATTTAATTTTACTCCCGGGGAGCAAAAATGTTCAGTGTGGCAAATGTAAAAAAATACTTAGCAGAAAGGACACGTTTGAAATGCATTTTGAATCAGTCCATTTGAAAATTAAATACAAGTGTGAATTCTGTGGGAAGCGAATTGGTCAGAAGACGCGATTATATAGTCACCGCAAGCATTGTAATGCAAAACTAGCTAATGATGAGCTAAACAACTCGAAATTAATTGAGAATCCAAATGGAGGACGGATGGATTATAAGCGGATGAAAGATAATGCTATTTTGCTCCTAGGAGGAAAAAGGGTTCGGTGCAAACAGTGTCGAAAAGTATTTAGCAGGAAAGATGCATTTGAAAATCATTTTAAATCAATCCATTTAAAGATTAAATTCGAATGTGAATTTTGTGGGATGCGAGTAGGTCAAGTAAGCCGATATTATACTCATCGAAAGCAGTGCAGGATAAAGCATGGGCATTGCAACAACTTAGACGATAAATTGTCAAAATGTAAATATTGTGGGACGGGATTTATGTATTTAGCTAATTTGAACAAGCATTTAGGAGTTTGTTCGGAACAAAGTGGTTGTGTGGAAGCAGAGGTGGATCCGTTGGCGTCAGACACATTCCAACCCAAACAGAGTACACAAGAACAATTAAAGGCTAGCTTGATACCTATCGGGGGTGGCGAAAGTGTTCGGTGTAAACTATGCAGAGCTGTATTTATCAATATTCAAACATTTAAACGCCATTTTGACTCTGTTCATCTTGGCGTTCGGTTTACGTGTCCGTTTTGCTACAAAGAGTTCAGGCAATTAGCAGGGATGTATAATCACAGAGCAAAGTGTAAGCTGAATAATAAAAATGGTGGCGGAGAAAGCGAAGCAAATCAAAAATCAAATGGTGAGTGTTTTGAAAGAAGTGATTTAGAGTTTATTGCGGTGGAGGAAAGTAAGCCTGAAGTTGAAGATGAAGTTGATTTCAAATTGTTTTAGATTACAAAATATTTTTATGCACTAATTGTTAAATTATTTTTAAGGCTTAAGTCGAAATGTTGTAGAATTTAAGTAAAATTATAATTGTCAAATATTTCATAACAAAATAAATTTTTCTACTGTTCAAATCATTGTAGCAATTATTTATTTCTAATCGACAAGCTATATTGAGCAAGTATGAAACGAAATAATTTGTCTTGGCATTTTTTCTTTGATACAAACACACATTCTTGGTTTGCTTTTGCATCAGGGGAAAACAAGCGCAAATGGGTTTAGAGGAGAAGAAAATCAATCTGACATATGTGCGCTCACATATCCTGTCTATATTCCTTCCTAAGATATTTTGCATTGCCTTTATTTATGCGGCATTTTATCATTGTAGTTTTATTTAACTGTTAAATGCAAAAATATTGGAAATGGAGAGCAATAATTTAAAGAGGAATTACCTTTTGATCAATACCAAAGGTCACTGTTTCTTCTGCCTTAAAATAATAATTAGTGAAGGAAATTGCACTCAATCCATTAATAACTTGTGTCGCTATTTAAATTTCAAAGTGGAAAATTCCATACCTGTCGGAATATCAAATATCAAAGTCAATTTGTGTGTTGAATGTAACAAAATGGTTTCTAAAATATCAGAACTTTTCCAATTCTTGGAGGTAATCAAAATGGAGCTGGATTACTGGGTTGAAAGTGCCTTCCAGACTATTTCCAGGTCAAAAGAAGATAATAAATGGAAGCGGCCATTCCAGGAGGATATGAGGAATGCCAAGGAGGACTTGGAACTTACAAATAAGCTGAGGATGATGTTGCTGAATAAATGTAAGTAGTAATTGTGAAGTTTGGAAATATTTTTAGAAATTTTAACAATTCTACTTATTAATATTATCAGGTTATAAAAAATGTGAAAGTCGAAGGCCGACCGTTTTGTTGGAGCGTTTAAAATTTCCAGCTAGGGAGCCGGTGGCACCAGCACTCTCTGATACCAACGGTGTTGGTATTAAACGGACTAAAAAAAGTTGCATTTTAACAACCGACGATATTAAAAAGCTTGAGGAAAATTTAATTTCATTTCCGAAAAGTAGCAATGTTCAGTGTAGACTGTGCGAAAAAGTATTCAAGAAGAGGCTCACCTTTGAACGTCATTTTCAATCATATCATTTGAAAATTAAATACAAGTGTGATTTTTGTGGGAAGGCTGTAGGGCAAAAGATGTCTTATTATAAGCACTTGAAGTTTATTTGCCGGGCAAGATCTGGGCTTGATAAGCCTAGTGATTATTCTAAGACGTGGAGGAAGGCAGCTGTGGCTGAACGAGTAGAAGAGAAATCCCACACGGTTCCTAGAACCCCTTTATATGGAGCTAGACTAGCTTTGCTTTCCAAGGCTGATTATAATTTGATGAATGAAAATGCCATTAAAATCTCGGAAAGTAAAAGCGTTCAGTGTAGAAAGTGTAAAAAGGTATTCAGCAGAAGGCGCAACTTCGAACATCATTTTGAATCATATCATTTGCAAATTAAATACAAATGCGATTTGTGCGGGAAGCCAGTTGGCCAAAAAACGTCTTATTATAGACACCGAAAAATTTGTCAAGTAAAGTATGACAATGATAGGAGAAATAAGAGGGTGGAAAAGGTATGGAGATATAAAGCTGTTGCTGAACAATTAGATGTTGGAGAGGAGCTACCCCTTCCTATTGTCCCCACTAAGACCGTTTATAAAGGCAGACATGCGTTGCTTTCTAAAATCGATAACAAACATTTAAGAGAAAATATGGTTGATATACCAGGAAGTAAAACCGTTCGGTGTAAACAATGTCAAAATATCTTCTCTGCGAAGAGTGCCTTTGAAACCCATTTTAAATCAATCCATTTGAAAATTAAGTATGAGTGTGAGTTTTGTGGGGTGCGTTTAAATGCAGGGCCCCAATTTTGTGTTCATTGGAAGAATTGCGTGTCCAAATATTATAGCAATGGTCACCATATCAATTTGAAATCAGAGAAATTGCTTTGTAAATATTGTAGTGTAGAGTTTAAGTATGTAGCTGATTTTTACAAGCATATTAAACTTTGTTCTAAAGAAACTACTTGTGTGGAAACAGCGTCGGTTCCAGAGGTAGATCCGGTGGCGTCTACGCTTCCAGTAAAAATTGAAGCTGACATCTCCATACGAAAACCAAGTCCACAAGAACAATTAAAGGATAACTTGATTTCTATCGCGGGTAGTAAAAAAGTTCGGTGCAAAATTTGTAGAGCTGTATTTATTTGTAGACAAAGTTTTAAATGTCACTTTGACTCAGTTCATCTTGGAGAAAGTGCGAAGGGAAAGATAGGTGAAAATATAAATCGAATTGAGTCAAGTAATAATGATTGTGCTGGAGATTTTAATACGCTTGCAAACAAGTCTGAAATAGCTGAAGTTAATTGTATTAAAGATGAGATTGATATCAAATTGTTTTAAAAAATATTTTTAGTTTGAACGTAACGCTTACCACTTTTGTGATTATTGTTATTTGGCTTATACATAGTTTATTGTAACGGGGAGGCATGAAGTTGGTCAAGTAGTATTGGAGAAAGTTGATGTTAATGCTTAATTATTTCATATCATAAAATATTTTTTATTTTGAATCATAGACTGTTTCATAAATTTGATGTTAAACATCCTTAGAACTAATTTTAGTTTATATGTTGAAAATTACAAATAGAATTACAATAGTAGAATTTTTCATGATTAAATATTTTTTGGCTCGTCTCACAATTACAATTACAATTAGTATAGCGTTAGGTATTTATTTAAATCATAAAGTTATGCCAGAATACAAAAACTCATTTAATCACGTCGCCGTTTGTTTTACCTTTACAAAGTAGTTTCCATATTGGTATGCATTTTAACGTGGATGGGTCTAAAGTGTTTACTTTACCACTCTTCTCATTATATCAAAAAAC